>VZTO01000687.1:4230-16631 GCA_013400615.1 Syrrhaptes paradoxus | reverse complement strand
TCAACATGTGTAACCTGAAGGGGTAAGGTGGGGGGAAGGAAGGAAAGAAAGAAAGAAAGAAAGAAAATTACAATTACAACCACCATAATGTTTATCTGCCTATACAAAGCTAATTTAAACAATGGATATCCTACATCAAACTTAAATACCTTGTCTTCTCCTACCAAATTCAAGATCTAGTCTGCTTTGTCATGAAAGCAAAGCTTTTGGCTTTTTTTAATTACCACATTAAGAAAATTATAGACAAAATAATGAAGTTTTTTTAAAAAAAAGGAACACCAAAGCAAGCATTCATGCTTATTCTATACTCCATGTACTTTCCAATACTTTATGACTAAATCCCATCATTACTATTTTCTATGGTGACTAAACAATTACCTTTACTTAAACTGTCTCTTAACAGGTTTAGTGATGCCTGCTGATGACAGCTACACAAGTCAAAATCTACAGTCTCATATTTGCAAATCTCATTTATGCACTAAACTTAGAGACTTCTTTGGAGTATCACCTACAATTAGGACAACAGAAAGATGTCTATTAGGTTTAGTATTTTAATCTAAAAAGCCGACGTTTTTGCTTGTAGACTGCAATTATGTTCTTAGATAAAATAGTACCTAACTACTAATGAGTAAAGCTTGCCTAATTCAAATCTTTTGAGATGCATTTAGATGAGTGCATGAACAGTTAACCAACACCATTCCTTAAATTTGACAAGAGTCATAAACAAGTTAAGAACCATTAAACCACCTAAACTACATTTTAAATTGTTAGAGAAGTAATGCCTGGATCAATAAACACGTTTATCTCCTACACATGCCAACTTAAAAAAATAAGCAAAAGCAAGACAAAAAAGACACTATGGTGTTACACTGGATTGGGGATAATAATTTTTACTGTAGCTCACAAATTAAAATTCTTTAGCAATACCTGAAACAAAACTAATTATGTATACAATCACATTAAATCAGAGATATACCAACAGATGAAGTTGCTGAACTGTCTTTTTTTTTTTTTCCACAGTTGCTGTCTTATCCAAATAGGAACCATGAGAGATGCCAATACCATAGAATTCAAAATCCACTATGACTGCCTGTATTGTCATCATCATATGAGAAGTTTACAAATGCTACATAAATACTACTGCACATCCTTCCAACTGTTTACAGTTTTGCCTCTCACAGGAAATCAAAAGTACTTTTTAGTCAAGATCAAGTATAACACTCTCCCAAATTTTAAATTTTTTTTCGTTAGTTACATTCATTTTCCACAATAGAAAAACCCCAAGCCCCATAAACAACACTCATTTTAGAAGAGAGTATTTAAAGTTTTGATCCTACAAAGACTGCTGCATATGTTTAACCTGCTGGAAATATACAGATTAAAGGAAGTCGAGGACATCGTCATGGTGCTAAGATTGGCGATAATGAAAGAAGTCATCCACTTTGCAGATACAGAACTGAAACATGAGACCAGAACTAGAAATTAATTAATTCAAACATGTAGACAGAATCCCTGTCTTCAAAGATGGTCCCTGTCACTAGCTGCTTGTGTGATTATAATCATCCTTCCTGAGAATCCAGCAGCCAGCATTCTTAAATTTTTACATGAGACACTTATTTGGTTCCCAAAGACAAATACACTCAAAAATACACCCGCTATGGTGGAGACTGTGCTCATTCCAAAAAAAGAGCCAGCAATTTCTCAAGAATCTTAAAACATGAACAGATTTCAAATCTTTGAATATCAATGAAGCACATTAACTATCAGGTTATCTTCTCTCTCAGATCTATTACTCACAAATAAGTAAGGGTCAGAGTTTTCTCTTTATTTAGCATGCTTTTTTGAGTCAGGATTTCCTGTCACATACAAACTTTATTTACATTGGATTAATAAGCAGATATTTAATGGTGTGTCGAAATTCTTCCCCAATTTAAGATTAAGACACTTATGGAATGAACCACAGAGACAAGCAAATTAACTATTTGACCTGCAGTTGAGCTCTACCAATACTAAGATGACAAAACACATCAAATATTTTTACCATATCTGAAAGGGTCCATGCAAAATACAGTAGGCTCTCAAATTTTCTGAAAATATTTATTTTATAATTTTTCAGCTCTTACCATCACCTGAAAAAAATAAACTTTGCTGGTTTCCTTTCTGATAGTCAGAATGAATAATTTCTATCTCATATGCAGCAAGTGGTAGATCAACTGAAGAAAAGCTTTCTCCATGATCTATGTTCCTCTTAAGTATTAGGAGAATTAAGTAGTCCACTCCAAATGACAGTGGGCAAGCAGAGAAGTGCTGTCATTATGAGAAAAAACAGTAGCACTGCCTTCATAAGTGAATGAATGCCAAAAATCTCAAAATACTTCTGTGGAGTTATTTTTCACAATTATAGTGCCCTAAGTAACTTGATTTGCCCTAGTTAAATGAGACAAAAAGGCTACCTTTTTTTTTTTATTATTTCAAAGCATACTGAAACCAGCTGACACAGTAACATTATCAAGCAGAATTAATTCACCTGAGAAAAATATCTCAATAACTACCAAAATACAGCTGACTGAAGACAGTAGCCTGAAATTACGTAAGTTTTGCTCTCATCAGAACAAAGAATGTGGCTGTGTTGATGAGCATTAATTATGCATACCTCTACCTGGGAGACTGGCTTGATGGAAGCCTCGCTGCAAAACTGATTCAATCCTGCTAACAAAACAAGAGCTGAGACATGGGTGCACTGACACAGTTCAGTTATCTCCCCAGAACATCCTACCTAACGCCAAGAGAAGCATGAAAATGGACTAGTTTTTGACTGGATGTGGAGTGGAGATCCTAACCGCTAACTGAGGAAGAAGGCCACATGCAAACTCCTGTCGAAGCCACCTACAGTCACCACCATACCTTTTGCGCAGTTATACGGCGTGTCGGCAACTCCTAGGCTGCGGGGAGTTCTTGTCTCTGGCAGAGGCATGCAGATCGGGTCCCCTCCCCACTCTCTCCGACCGACAGCGCAGTCCTTAGACGGCCATTTCATCCCCGTGCCCTGGCTCACGCTGCCCACTTCAAAACTAACTTACAACTCCGGAATTACAAATCCAACGCGTACCACACTTCTTTTGTAAAAGAGAGAAGGCAGCGCCTTGGTTTCCCCCAGTTAAGCGATTAAAAAAAAAAAAAATTTGCTCCCATGCTTTACCGCAAGAGAAGGGGCAGGAAGGTAAAACAGAGAATCCGCAGGCCACGATCGAAGCCTTCCCCCTTCCAAAACCCCGGCCGCGGGCAGGCCCGGGGCAAGCGCCAGCGCGGCCCGCAGGCTCACCTTGAAGTAGATCTCGTCCACGACTTCATGGTAAGTCTTGAGCTCATAGAGCTGCACCTTAAAGTAGGGCGACGAGAGGATGTTGGTGAGGATCATGGGGTTCAGGTTCATGGTCTTCTCGTTCCCCCACAGCGGCAGCACGTTGCCCTGCTTGCCTGAGGCCGCCGGCTTGGGGGCTCCGCTCTGCAGCTGCTGCTGGGCCGGCGGGATGGCGCCAGGCTGGTGCTGGGCCGCCTGCTGCCCCTGGCAGTTCCCGGCGCCGACAGCGGGGCTGTTGTTGGCCATGGCAGCTCAGGGCCCGGGCCGGGGCAGCAGCACGCGGCCTGCAAGGCGGACGGGCGGCCGCGCCACACCAGAGCGCGGGCTACCAGGCCGCGCGCTACCTCCGCCAACCGCTGACAAGATGGCGGACTCTGCGGAAGTGACGGCTTCGCCTTCCGGGGCCGAGCCGACCAATCCTGGCGGGGAAGCGCGGCGGCACAAGCCGGGGCAGGACAGAAGGGGAAGGGATGGGGGGGGTGCCCTCTGCACCAGGGTTCGGCTCGTTCCCGCCGCGTGGTTCCTCCTGCTCCTGTCAGCCGGGTGCCTCACAGAGCCGGGGCGGCCGGCGCCGCGTCCCTCTCGCTCCCGAGCTGCCCAGAGTCACGTTGTCCCTCTCCCGAGGCTCAGCTCAGCCGCGGGGCTGCCCCTGACGGCCGGACCGCGGGCCCTCCAGGCGGGGCGATCCTGGCTGGGCGAAGCGAGGGGACCCCGCGGTGCGCCGGGGGACAGCTGCTGTCACCGTAACGGGAGATAGGAAGCCAGCAACTTAGCAAACGTGGAAATTAGACCCATCGGTTAGCCTTGTCGTTGGTGCTGAGGCCGGGGCACAGCAAGAGCAGGGCGGTGAGCACCAGCCGCCTGCTTCTTCCTCCGCATTAACGGCGACGCCGAGAACCAGCGACAGCGTTGCTCAGCGCGCAGGAACCGCGGGCGCAGAAGCGTGTGTCGGCGGCTGCACGGCCAGGGTCCATCAAAGCCTGGGCACTCGGAACTAGTGCTGGTTATGGGGCCTGGCAACGGCTGGACAGCTTCTGAGCATCTTGCCCTACACCAAGAAAACAAGAACTATTCCCTGCTGCTACAGTCAGGCTGAACGCTTCTTCTGCATTAGCAGTACGGCATACAGACGATCACAGTGAGGTTAATGCATTTGAAATCAGGATAATACCAACAGCTGGATTTAAGAAAGTAACTGTCAACATTTTAATGCTGACAGGAAACAGAGAGAAGATAAAATCCTCCAGTTTTGCCTGAAATGTATCTGACAGATGAACTGAACTGGAATTTTCAGGTTATATCTAACTCATTATTGAAAGGTTTCCAACAGGGTTTGAATTACACGGTTTTTTGCAAAAGTGAAAATACCTAGGTACGTACTTTGGTGTCAAGATTTAATGTAAAAAAAAAAGATTTAAACACCTGATAATTCTGAAGGTTTCACTTACAGTGGTACATTTTGGGGTGAAGTCTCACAAACTATTAGGAAATTGTGTGAATTCACAATGCATTATGAATTTACTTCTACTGTAGCTTTACTACTGTTCATCCCTATGCTTTTTTTGTTAAGTATGTCATACAGAATTATGACTAGAATTTTACAGGATGCCAGAATCTGTAACATTTTAAGCCAGGAAGTGAAAGACTTCTATTAATAAACTTTACAATATCTCTCTCAGGTAAAAAAAATATTATGCACAGTTTATAGATAGTCTAATTGAAACATAAGTGCTAAATGATAGTTCAAGGTTAAGTAATGACTCAACAGCCAAAAAGAGCAACTGAGTTATAAAAGGAAGAGCCTCCAACCTGTCTTTTTTTTTTTTTTCTACAAACTCCTAAAAAATATTTGGTGAGGTATTATATGTACTTTAAAATACATTTCCTACACAGGTAAAGATTGGTAATATTGCAACACTTAATTTAAAACCTGTTTACAATCCAAACTCTGATTGGAATAGCAACTCTCAGGCTGCCTTACTGTCATACACTATTGTTAGTGTTTCACTGTTTTAACAGTAAAAAAAAAAATTGTAAAATTGTACAGACCCCTATTTCTACTACTCATAAACCAAAAGGAATATAAAGAAAAGATAATTGATATTCTATACCAAAACCTGAAAAACAAAGAATTTAAAACAGAAGCGAATCGAACCACCCCAATAGCTTGAAATTCGCAAAAAAATGTATGGATTGTCAGTTTGCAAGCACACTTCCATACATTTCCTAACTATTGAGTAAACAACGTGGCTAACCTGCTGTTAACTACATATGCTCTGTCTAGGCCACATCATGCAAAACTTAAAATGCCAGCCTAGACTCAAATTTAACCCATCACAGGCAGATATCAGCATATAAATTGCTAGTATTTTCTGAAAATGAAAATAAAAAGCATTGAATTACAGTCTAATTTAGTTAACAAATTTTCTTAACCCTCATTGCCATCAGAATCCTCCTTCCTTCTTTTAGGTCCCAGCCATAGATACCCACTACCCTTTTATACGGCAGCCCCACCCTGCAATTAGCAAAACACTTTACATGCTTCTGAACAGAAAAAGTAACAGGGAATTGGGAGCCATGTTGTGGCCTGCTGTCTGAGAGACAAATCTTGCCCCAGTGTGGAAAATATTTAATGAAATCCTGCAAAAGATCTCAATTTTTCCTTTTTTTTTGTAGATTCCGCTCCTCCTAGCAGAGCTCTTCCCCTCCGTGTCACAACCAGGCATTAGCGCAAGTTTCCCTTATGGAGAATAACAGGTCTGCAGACACAGGAGCAGTACCGAGTCCTGCTGAACCTGAAAGCAGCACAAGGAGTAGTGGCAATTTTGTTTTTTAGGGTGAAAATTTAGGGACCCCCCCGCCAACACATGTTGGACACACAGAGAGAGGCAGGCACAGGCAGGGATAAACACAGCCGGGGGACGTTTGGACTCTTGTGTGATGCTAACCTATCTTCTTGCGCTAAAGAGAATTAGAGGACATCTACCTCCAGTAAAAGATGTAAATGTTTTGCTGTGCGACCATGGCGGGCTGCAGCCCGGGCTGGAGGGGACCCCGCGAGGTGGCCGCTAGCTGCTGCTTGCCGGCAGTTCCCCGGTGCTCCCGACAGCGCCAGGCATCCCGCCTTGCTGCTCTAAGGGGCAGATTTGACTCAGAAATCCGTACACGCCCGCCCAGGCCCGGCAGGGAGATGAGAGAAAGCGGGACCCTTTGCCTCAGCCGCCCCCGCGCAGGCCCGGTGCGCTGCTGCGCAGCTCCGCGCGGAAGGACGGGGGGCCGGGCTGCCAGCTCGTCCCCTGGGGCGGCGCGCGCTCCCTTCCTTCCTCGGCGGTCGGTTGCGAGAGGTCGGCGTTAGGGGGAGAGGGGGACGAGGAGCTAGGGAGAAGTGTGGGGGAGCCCGGGTAGAGGGCAGAGGGATGGCTGGGGCGGGCGGCCAGGAGGAGCGTGAGGAAGGGGCTGTTGAGGGGTTGGGGGCGCCCAGCGCCGCCATACCCCTCGCGGGCCCTGCGGGGAGCGAGGAGCAGCCCCTGGGTGAGACCTGGTGCCGCGGGGCTGAGGCTGCGCCGGCCGGGGAGGCGACCCTGGTGCGGAGGCTGGGGAGGGCTGGGACGCAGCCTGCGGGCCTGGGGCGAGGGGGGTGAGCAGGTGGGTGCCTGGTCTCTGGCTGCTCAGGCGGTTACTGGTGAGGGGAGTGCGGCAGGTTCACTGTGCTCTTGAGAAGGCAAGTGCCTGGCCTGAGCATGGAGCCTGTTTCATGGTTTTGTACATACATGTATATAAATATATATATTTATATTCATGTGTAAAAGACCTAATGGGGCACTGAAGCTGCCAGCAGGCTCGGCCAAGCTGCTTTGGTTGTGTTGGACCCAGTGCCAGTGAGCCCTGGGCTGCAGCTGCTGCCTGGGAGGGGGGCTCGAGAAAGCCCTGGGTGGGCAGGACCACCTTCCTTCACTTGCATGATTCCCGTGGAGTTCAGTCATCGTTCATTAGGGCCTTAGGTTTAGTGGGGATATTTCTTGTTAAATATTTATGTGCTAAAATGTAAGTTTTCAATAATAAAAGTTGACAGAGTTGGAAACGTGATAATGGTTATGACTCTAATGCCATTTTGAATTATGTTTGATTACTTATAAAATGCAGGCACTAATAAAAAGGTTTAGTTTATAGTAAATCTAAAACTCAGGTCTAGCAGAACCTTTCGTCTTGGGCAGCATAGTAAGTATTCAGATATTTTTTGCTAGTTGTTACATCATAGAAATTCTATTGAGCCATACATATACAAATCTAGATATAAATAATCTGAACTGTAACATAAAAAAATACAGATGAAAGACAGGAAAGCAGGCACCTGAGCGAGACATTGTTTTTCTGCACTTGCAGAAAAGCTAAAGGAGATTAAAGGTATTACAGTAGTGTAAACACTTATGTGGGTGGACTGGATGGAGAGTGACACATTATGAAACTTGCTTTGTTATGATTGTATATGATTTGTAATTGTTTATAAAAAGGTTATTTACATCACTATATATGGAGGAAGTAGCTAGTGCCTAATTTTGCTAATTCTAATGTTTTTGTCATTCTTTGAATGGAACTGGCATCAAGTCAACCCCTGCTTAATTGTAAATTGAATATGACTAAGAACAGCAAACTCTGTGATTTGATATGTTATAAAGTACTTCAGAAAATAAGATGTAACTTTTTTTTATTTTAGCATTAGCAAAATATTATGGATAAGAACTTTGAAGAAGAACAGTCTACAGGAATTATTAAATTTACACCTCCTTTGTACAAACAACGCTATGAGTTCATTAAAGATTTAGTGGGGAAGTACAAACCAAAGAAGGTTGGTATGTTTTGGTTTTTTACGTTACACATTTGAAAAAAGTTAACATTAGGTATCTCAGGAAGACAGACAGTATCTAGATAAACTGCTGACCTAATAACCTAACAACAGTAGTGGAGGAGCTATTGTTAAAACTGACTTGCCTCAGCAGACACCTGATGACCATGTTTTGTTTTCAAGGGTGCATACAATTAATGTTAATTGATGGGAAGAGAGGAAAATCTAAACAAGAAATGCCTTAGCCCGTTTTGGAGAGTAGTTGGCATTCTGGTTTTAATTTAGTGCTGAGGATTTTCATTCAAGCTGCTTTCATCATAGTTTTGTTTTGCTTTCTAGAGCTGTTAATTCTATATATGTTATCAAGTTTACCTCATCATTTACATGGATGTTCTCAGATGAGAAGTGACATTATGAGTGTGAGATTTTGTGAGGTTAACTTTTCTCCACTTTCTTAAGGTCTTGTCGCCCCTTCCTATTTCCTCCTCCTCCCCAATAGACCAGGGCTCTTGTTTCAACACTCATGTTGAAAAGTTAAATAATTTAAGTAATTTTGTATACTGTTTGCTCTTTTCTACTACATTCTCCCTCCCAGGATCTCCTTCTAAAATGTAAAAAGTTGAGAAATACCTCTGTCTTCAGTGTTTAACTTTGAAACTGATGTTAATGTCTTAGGGAGCATGCAAAAAAAATGTTGAGACATGCATTTGCAATGCGCTCACATAATCATACTTCTAGTAGCTCCAGTCTATGAGGTCATGGCACTATAATTTGCTTTTAAATAGAATGTATTCAGAAGTGTTGCATCTGTATTTAAAAGTTTGAATTTTTGTGTTTAGGATGTGAAAAGGGGTGGGATGTAAACTTTTTGTTTACCCACAGACTAGGGGTAAGGTGAACAGAAGTAATTCAGGATTTTCACACTGAGAACTGAGCAGTGTCCTTCATCCTTGACTTAGCCTGAGAAAGAACAGTGAGGTTTGGTTTGTGTACTCAACTGCTTCTTAAGCTTACAGGAAATAATATCTATTATATATTTGACTCCGTGGTCTGAATGTCCCCAGCCTTCCCCACTGAGCCTGTACATTTGTTTTATGCAGATCGTTTGCTGCTAACCTCGCTGCTGGTGAGCCTATTCTCAGGTGTTTTGGATGGAGAGTAAGCCAGTGAAAAGCAGTCATGAATGTGAAAATTGACACAGCTTTAATACTTGAAAATCATACCTTACAGTTATTTGAGGGACTGTGCCTTCACATGGAAGACATTCTCCAGAGTCAATAGATGTTCTACATGTCCTTGTTTATAGCTGTAATAACAAAAGCTTAATCCATTTAAAATATCTTTATAATTTAAATGTTATTTTGATATGAATGTAGAATTTTTATTTTATGAAAGTCTGAAATTACTTGGAAATATGCAGCATTTACATATTGCTTAATGTCTAATTTACAGGTGGCAGATTTAGGATGTGCTGACTGCACGCTTCTCTGGA
Source organism: Syrrhaptes paradoxus (assembly GCA_013400615.1). Lineage (NCBI taxonomy): Eukaryota > Metazoa > Chordata > Aves > Pterocliformes > Pteroclidae > Syrrhaptes > Syrrhaptes paradoxus. The sequence goes on along the minus strand of VZTO01000687.1, from coordinate 6,935 downwards.
TGCTGAAATTCTGCAGTTGCATTGAAGTATTAGCTGGGCTTGATATCTGTGCAAGTGTAATGAAAGAGAACATGTAAGCTCTTGCATTGTGTTAATTTAAGGTGTGTATATGGTTTGACCTAGTGGCATGTTGCCTCCTTTCTTGTAAAGAATTGCAGAATGAGGGTAAATGCAGATATACCAGCTTGGCAAGTGAAGAACTATTTGTTGTTATTTAGTTATTGCACCTGTGTCTGGGGACTACCGGGCTGTAGGTGCCCATAACATCACCTGATGTGGTGAAGGTCCAAGTCATGGAATGGCCCTGACAGTGTGTACATCTGAGAAATACACTATTTGTAAAGGTACTAATACATTGTATTAGTAGTATCTGTTTATGCTTATACATTGCATTTCTGTGGTATGCAAATCTTATCTTTTTGAAATGTGCATGTAACTCTTAGTCACCATGGTCAGGACTTCGTTCTTGTTAATCTTGTCAAAATGGAAAGGTTAGCTCAATGTTTTGTGTCTGGCTTAGAAGGCTCTAAAATGTGAAGTTTATGTGATCTTTGAAGAATGGGTCAGACTGGTGAGGGACACCAGAGTTTATCTCTTGGAAGCTGATTAATATGGATGGTTTCAATAAATATGTAGGACCTAGATGCTGACATTATCACTTGCTCTTTCTCAAGAATGAAGAAAAGTATCCTTTTATTATATTTAATGTTTATTGTGTGTTTTGTCTGATGCAGTATTTCAGAATGACATTTGCACATATATTTTAGTTCTCTATTTTATTTGGAAAAAAAAAAAGGTTAATATGCTTGCCTAATAACTTCCCCAAAAACCCTGTAAAACGTGTCTAAGCCAGACTTACTGTGTGTCTAGAGTTGAGCTACTACCAGATAGAATTTACAAGCAGCTTTGCAAGTGGCTTCAGAGTATAGTGGAAATTTTTGGAAACACGAAGGACAACTGCTGGATTAACTCCTCTGCTCTTTCTGTCCTGTTGTAGATAGTAATAAAAAGTATTTGTATTAGAAATTATTCTTTTATCCCTGTAAAATACTTAACCTTTTTGAGAGTTATAAGGTATCTGTAGGCTGTTAGCTAATTCAGTTAGATGCACAATTTATCCTGTCCTAAGGACCTTTCTATGAAATTGTGTTTTTAATACTCTTGTAGGCATAGGTTGTCTCCTCTTCCTGGTGATTATTTGCAGCCAGCTGAAAGATCCCTAACCATTACCTTGCATCATGGTTCAGTTGCCCATAAAGATCCTTGCATGCTTGGTTTTGACATGGTAACGTGTGTTGAATTGTGAGTATTATGCCAACTTACTGCATTTTTCGAACTTCATTAGAGTTCAGTTTGGAATTTTGTCCATAATCTAAACAGACAATCAAACCTTTCAATCAGAAGAGTAGCAGAGTGGGGAATCTTCTAACTTAAACTAACCATGCTGAGATATTCAAGTGGTGCTAGTTTGTGGTGGAAAAAGGATTTTGATGAAAAAATACAAAATGCTAGAGGAAATTTTTTCAGACAAAAACCTCTAAGATGCCACTCAAGACACAGTGCCAGTACTAATATTGCAGAGCTAGGCTTAAAATTACAAGGTACATGTATGAGTTTGGGGTTTTTTTTGACTGGTTAAAAAGATTGAAATATAATAGCATGTTTTTAAAGACACACATAAACTTATCCTTTACAGAATAGAGCACCTGGAAGAATCAGAACTAAATAAGTTTCCTGAAGTGGTGTTTGGTTTCATGGCTCCAAGCATAGTTGTGATCAGTACTCCAAATTCTGAATTTAACGCTTTGCTTCCAGGAGTGACTTTATTCAGGCACCCAGACCACAAATTTGAATGGAATCAAGCACAATTTCGAAGATGGTAAGTTTACTGAACATCATATGCAGACAGCTTTGAGTGTTCAGTAATGTGAGAAAGGAATAGCTATACATTTTGAGAATGGTTTGTGTATGAGGTTATTAGTCCAGACTTTTCTGTAAGAGAATGCAAGCAGATTTATCAAATAATCACAGTAGCAGAGCATATTGAATAAACTTAAGGATAGTTTAGTGGATAATGGCACAATGAAAGATTTGATGCAAAACATATGTCCATGAGAGAGGCTTACATGAGCTGTATCTTACTGTTGTGGAAGAAAATATATGGTCCAGTAAAGATGCCACACCTCAATAGCCAACTCTTGGTCAGAAATTGTATTTTGGAAAATGTGCCCCTTAAATTAAGGTGGTTCTGCCGTAGACTTTAAAGTATGCAGTGATTTTTGAGTATATAGTTTTGCAAAGCTTGAAGCATGTATTTTTCCCTAAATAATGATACTAAAACCTGCCTGCATTGTTAGCTAAAGGAGTGATATTTTTTGAGCTGTGAACATGAGAAGGTCTTTGTATTGTGAAATATAGGTATTGCAATATTCTCTAAAATACATGAGATACTAATTTCGTTTACTGCCGTTTCATGGAGAATGATGCAGGTAAATTGTGCCATTTAGGTTCCCTGCCCCATCACTTGTTTCACACTGGCTGATGTACAGTAACAAGATTGGTTTTCATTTAGATGTCATGTACATTGTTGTAACCTTGATTAGATAGACGTTACTCTCCATACATTTACAACAAATCTATTCTTTTTTTTTTTTTTTTTTTTTTTTTTTTTTTTTTTTTTTTTTTTTTTTTTTTTTTTTTTTTTT
>VZTO01000686.1:29870-52175 GCA_013400615.1 Syrrhaptes paradoxus | reverse complement strand
TCAATCCCATGTCAAAATGGAATCTTCTCTCAGCTAAGAGAGCACTTGAGCTGTAAGGGTACCATCAGGGAGTCATACAAACCATCCTGTATCTGTTCAGGTTTTTCGGAGAAGACAGGCTCCAGTTTCCCTGAGATTCCAGGGGAGGTTTAGGCTGGATGTTAGAAAACATTCTTCCCTGCAAGAGTGCTGAGGCATTGGAACAGGCTGCCCAGGGCAGTGGTGGAGTCACCATCCCTGGAGGGGGTCAGGAAACATGTGGATGTGGTGCTTGGGGACATGGGTTAGTGGGTTGGGTGGGGTTGGGTTGATGGTTGGACTTGATGATCCTTGAGGTCTTTTCCAGCCTGAATGATTCTGTGATTCTAAATTCTATGAACAGGAGTGAACGTCTGAGCTATCCCTGGGCGGTGGGGACTCTGCCCGTGTCTCTGTGTTTTCCCTGGAAAGTACACAGTGTGAAACACACAACCCAGCGCACAGGCTGCCTCCTTCCCGACAGCCTGGACCTGCCCAATATTTTTCTGATTGCTCTTGCAGTTTTTACTCTGACTTTTTTTGATCTCTTGGCTTAAGAAAAGTCCTGCTGCTAGGAGAGGCAGCAAGGAGGATTGCCCAGCTCTAACCTTGCGGTGCCCGTGACCCTGGCAAGGCAGGTGGCCATCGATCGCTGGTGTGATTACACTCGCCGAGCTACAGCAGCCACGGACTTTGTCCTCTTCCCTCACTCGCATCGCTGTGACCCTGGTAACGGGTTTAACTGAGGTTAGAAAATTAGCAGCCGTGGCAGGAAACCAAAACATTCGTATAGAGCACAAAAAAACCCCAAACCCCCATCCAACACCATTCGAACGGTGTTATTGTTACAGGATAGTTCTGTTGCATGGACATCGGGGAGTTCTGGCACTTGCTCTTCCATTGGACTTGGATTTATTAAGATTTGTTTGAAAAAGAAACTTTGGATATTGCAGTAAATATTTTTTTAAGTTTTTAATCATGTTCTCAGTGTGTATTATGATTTTTTAAGAGTAGTTTTAATTGCAAATAGACTTTTAAGAGCATCACTTTATATTATTTCCATTTGAAATTTGTAGGGATTTATGCAAGTTGAAATGGATGTTCTTGAATGCCAGTGATTTTAGCGTTGACTTCAAAGCCAAACATAAATTGGGAGACAGCCGTCCAGCCTGACAGAACTTCACAATTTCTATTTGCTTCTCTTCATCTTCTTGGTGCAAAACCAGCTGGAGGCTATAGACAAAAGCAAACACATTTGCAGCATTTCTGTGGTGCACTGTACATTAAAGACTGATGTGATCCTCACTGAAAAAAAACTACAAAAAAGGAAACATCAGGTGGAAACTGAAGCTTTTCCCTCTACGCCTGCTGCAATGAAAGATGTGGCGTGGTTCCCATAGCTGGACTTCTAGTTAAAATGCTGTGAAGGGACTGAAGGACCGGGGAGACCACACCAGTACCTCCCCTAACAGCCTCTGTAGATCTGCCCCTGTGGCAAGTGTCCGGGAAGATCCTGTAGTTGAGGGAAGAGTGGGTTTGGGGGTCGCAGAGAAAACAGGCACCTGCCCCAACGCACCCGCTGCCAGCACTGCGTAAGGAGATGGGGCCGGTCGAGCAAAGCCCTGAGAAGATCGTTCCAGTGGACCAGGGTCATCCCGCAGCAGGAGAAGGAGGAGGAAGTGCCAGGCAGTCAGTGCAAACAGGAGATGCTGTCTGGGAGAGCACTGACACTCGGGAATAAGCCAGCAGCTTCCCCATCATTTACCGAAGTTGATTTTAATCAGTAGGGTGAGTCCTGGGTGGTTTTCCCTTCCCCTCAGTCCTCTGCTGTTGGCAGGAGCTCAGATCAGCCCCAGGAGCTCTGGAGTGCTTCAGTTTCTCGTAGACCGAGGGAGCTGAAAGCAAACACTAAACCACGGTCAGAGCAGCCTGCAGCAGCCAGTGTGAAGGAGACAAGAGCATGCAGAAGCTTCATTCTCCAGGGAACCCAGAACTAGCTTAGCAGTCATCTTCGTACCTTTTGTTATCAGCTGTTGTAACCCTGTGCTGAGCTTCTTTCCCTCAAGGAAAGGCGCTTTGCTTAAAACATTGCATAACCTCACCACCCCCAAAACCTGGTGTTTTAAGGAGAATTTGTTTAAGAAACATGCTCTGATGGTAACAAGATGTGCCATGGTACATGTCATCGTGTCATGTAAGGATTCTGAGTCAGTGCTAACTTCCATTGCATGGGCTGTAATTCATATCAATCGTGCAGAAATGGAACCGACAGGAGTGTGAAAACAAGCTGCAGCTAAAGGCTGTTCCCTTACCAACAGAGCCAAAGTGATAGCTGGAAATCACTGGCATTTATAGTTTATATTATTGTACGTATTGTAAATGGCGATGAATGGGTGTCCTCTGTTCTCCTTTGAAAATAAAAAAAAAGTTTAAATAAAATTACAAAGACTACACATGTAGGTAGTAAATAATCACACATTACAGAAGCTTTTTATTTACCTTTGAGTACTGAGCACAGCAGACAGTGGGAAGAGCGATGGATCCATAATTTAAAGCAGTTCTAGGACTCAGTCCAGATCTATCGGCTTGACTGGATGTCTTGCCAGAATGTGAAATTTGAAAATATCTGGTAGTGTTATATCTCATCTCCTGCGATGAGGCTTACTTTTGAGTCAAGGACAAAAGGTCAGATCATGAGTCCTTAGAGACACAGAAAAATAGGATCACAATAATATTTTAAGTCCATTTGTTCTTTTCACTGGCAGATGATAAGAAAGCTATCTCTTCAAGACTGGAGATGTTTCATTAAAAAATGGACTTTTGTGACACCTATTCATCCATCATTTACAGCAGAAAAGGACAAGGATGTTACGCAGAACCGCGTTATATTATCCCTGGAACAACTGTTCCTAAGGACACAGCAGCACTACGACACTAAAATGACAAACAGCTAGAGATGCATTCGGTTCAGCCAGTATCATTTATTTTAACCACTTACAACTTTCTGAAAAGAAGTATATTACAATGAATATAATACAGGTTTTGTAATTTCACTAGAACGTGAATATTTTTGTAGATTTTCTTCAAGTCTTTTTTTCTAGTTTTTAATAAAACCATAAAGGTACTTCCCCAGGAAACTCTCCCCTCCCTGCTGCCATTCCACCTTTACACAACAAAATTTTTATTTCACCTGTGGGGAGAACCTCCATCCCCAACATTTAAATTCTAAAAAAGAATAAATGTGAACTGTAGTTGAATTTTGACAGTTATTTTGGATTAGCTGAGGAAATTCTAACTAACTCTGGGAAAGTTAAGGATGACAGAAAAAAAAACACAACACAAAAACCCAAACCTAGTGTACATGCACAATTCAGAACCTTAACTTGCATTTCAGCACGGCTGGTAAAAGGGGAAACGTGCATCAGCGCAGTGCATCAAACCCACTGGTGCTGGTGCTGGAATGGTTTATGTTACACATTTTCCATCAGAATGAGAATTAGCTTCTCCATATAGATTTTCCCCCAAGACTTGCAACATGTCATTTGCGTCTATACATAAAATATATAGAAGTGTATTTTATAGAAAGTATATTTATATAGTACAGAGTTTACATGCATAATATAAAACACAAATTCACAGACGTTTCAGTCTATACCTGAAATCAATGTCATTGGCTGGCTGCAAAATACCCAGTCCTGCGCGGGATTGATCTAAAGAAGGACATGGCACGTTACTGTCCACAAGCTCTGTCTCAAAATACGTAAATATCAAAGCCAGGAATTGTTTAATTTCATGGACGGCAAATAACCTGCCAGGGCACTTGGCTATGCCTGTCCCAAACGGCATGTAGTAATACTTCAACTTGCGACCATGGCGGTAGAAGTCGGTCTTCTCTTCGCCGTTCTCGTTGAGAAAGCGATCATATTTGAACGTCTGTAACAAAAGCCACAAAAGAGTTACTCGACGTTTGAGAACCTCCAAAGACCAGGTACTCCCATAGATACAAACCGCAGGCTGGGAAAGAAGAGCCTCTGGCAGGGAGCATCGCAGGGTGGTGCCAGGCTCCAGGGTGCTGTTGGGAGAGGGCAGCCCCTGGGAAGTTCTGGTACGTGGGACATGATCCCAGGTTCTTTGCAGATAACTCTCCTTTTCTCACCTCTTAAAATATATATAACCTGCATCCTTGTTCATGCAGCAGAACTGGAAGATTTCTCATTCTGTGCCTTTGGGAAAATATTCTCCCTCTCCTTGTCCTCCCCCAGTGCCCTCCTTGGTGCCCTTTCCGTGCCGAGGGAGGCAGTTCAGTCCAAGGCTCCCTTGGGCTGGCAGCACACTTTCTGATTGCACTAAAACACATTTGACAGATAGCACTTGCCCTGACTTTGTTCTTTTTCTTGCCTATCCTTATGTCTGCAGGTGTCAGGACAGTGACTGGAGCAGAACAGGAACCAGCCGCGGGGACACTCCCGTAAATGCTCCGTTTGAAGGCACGTTAGCTGCTGCTAGAGCTCCGAGTTTAATGCACTTTGATAAATACTTACCAAGGGATCCGGATAGATTTCTGGATCAAAATGCAGCAGTTGAGGATAAAGAGCTACAACGTCATCACTGCGAATGTTGTAAAAATTGTTCTCCAAGTGCAAAGTGAAATCCTCCTTGGCGACTCGGATGGTCATGGATGCACTCGACAGCCTCATCGCCTCCTTGATGATGCTGTCTGTAGGGAGAGGAAAAGGAGCTGTTACCATGGAAACCATGTGTGTGCATTTGGAACTGTTTCAAACCCATTACCAAACACTACATTTATTAGGAGAAACTCTTTAACAATAACTTTCTGAATGCCTAAGCAAGTATTTTTCTCATTTCTTTTTAGCTCTGTTATCCCTTCTGCAGAACATAATCTGCTTTCCCTTAGAAAAATACTTCTAGCTGAAGCAACAGAATATTTGAAAGTGAGCATTTTCCCTCTGAGATAAAGAGCAAAACAGTCAAAACTGCAAACGTAACAAGAAGCAGCAGCAGTGCAGTGACCAGGATTTTCTGAAACTTTGATGCTGTGCGTAGAAACCAGTACTCATAAGAAATAACTTGGGGGGGTGTGCTTCAATATAAGCAGACTTNAAAAGTGCTGTTTGTGGGAATTTTGATACTCCCAGTATCACCTGGGACACCAGGAAGACGGTGCGGGCTGTCGCTAAGGAACTTGGAGGTTTTTGTTCCAGAGTTTGTTGGCCAATTCTGTAGTAATTCCATAGCTAGCATTTACAAGGTAACAAATAGAAAACTGTGAAATCCTGGGGTGATCTCTGGTACTCCCACATAAAATAATCATACCCAGTACTGGCATATTATCCAGCTGCTTTCGGTTCAAGGAAAGACGTTTGCCATCTAAGCTGATCTTCTCTCCGGCACTTTCCAAAACACTTTGCACTTCTTTGCTGGCAGCTCTCATTGCTTCTGGACTCCTGTGGTCAAAAGAGCAGAAGTATAACATCACTGTACACTTAAGAATGCTTTCAAAGGGGGTTTTGTTATGAACTTTTCTTTCTGACTAAAATTTAGTTTGTTAGCTGAGAAGTACAACCCTCTAAAATGAAAATGTTGCAGCAAAATGCTTCAGCTGCACTTTTCCTTGTCTTGGCAAAGGTGTGACAGCTTCAAAAAAAGGAAAAGAACCCCAAGTGTTTGATTCTGTCTCCAGTGACAAGCGGAACAGAACTGACACAGGTAACAAACAGTCATGTCACTGAAAGCAATGCTCAGAATAAGAAATAAAACAATAAGCTGTAGATTAAGAAATAGCTCCACTGCAGGGACAAAATTGAGGAATAGGACCATAAATCGGTTTTATAACATCACTTGTGCTGGATGATGCCCCATTACACGGCAACATTCTGTCTAGCTGAAAAGAATCTTCCTAATCCTAAAAGCCCACCTAGTATCCTTCACTGTCTAGACTTCCTTACAGACAGGAAATGTGTGAGCTATGGGGAAACACATCGAAAGAACACAGGTGCAGTCATGGCTTGATGAGGCACAATCGGGGTGATAAAAGACTCCAAGGCCAGAAGCCCCAAAGCCAAAGCATTCGTGGGATGAGGAGCACTGAAGAACCCCAGGTATCACACGGGCAGGTCGATGTGCGGGTGCGAGCCACTGGCTAAGTAAGTCCTCAGTAGGATCTGTCAGTGTATAAACTATTTTCTGTCCCGTTTCTGTGAAAACCATCAGAAGTTAAAGCTCTTTTTGCCTGCTCTAGTGAGAAGATCTAAAATGTCTGATTATGTTGGGAGCCTTCAATACGGTCAATGTTCCGACTGCACTTTCATGTCCTATCACACAGATTTATGCCAAAGCTTTCTTGACAAAGTGGATCATTGCCCTGTAGTGGGTTTTTTTTTAAAAAAAAAAAGCATTCCTCTGTGGTACCACTACTTGGTCTCAGATGAGTGAAGGGGGTTTCTGTGTAACCCCAGAACAACACACCACTCCTGTTGTAATCACTCTTTGACACTGGTGAGGTCCCGGGCAGTGGAATTTCTCTGTCTTAACTAACCGGTTTCTGAAAGATAACAAACATCTTCCTTGTTTGGAAACAAGAAGTGTTGGGACTTACTTGAGAAGATAGAAGAGGCTCCAAAAGGTGGCAGGGATGGTGTTGGCTTGCGAGGCCCAGAGCACTGCCACGTGGGTCTTGGCTTTCTCCATGTCATCGAAGGTCGACAGAGTGTCATTCAGGAACATGCGGAGAGTGACGAGCTCGGAGAGGTTGTCCCTCTTCAGGAGGTTCTTGTGGAGGAGTGCCTCGCCCAGCTTCTCTCGTGCGCTGTGGGCAGCCTTGAAGAGGTGGATGGGCAGCCCCGCCACAAGGGCTGGGAAGATTCTGTCAAATTTCTTGAAGTTTTCGAGGGCGTTTAGGATATGAGCTCTCTCATTTTCCTGCTTTGCCAACAGGTTTTTCTCATGATTTGAATTAAATTCTTTACCAAAAAGGGTTAAAAATCCAGACTCGAACATCACCTGGCAACAGAATGTATAAAGTCCTTCCGTCACCCAGGCATTAGACTGAAGTTTAGATCTTCTTGACTGCAGCATGACATACTGTAGGTTTTCCATCATTGCTTCGATGAGGGCATCCAGGGCATTGCCCTGAAGGGTTCTGATGAAAGTCCGATGAAAATTTTCAGTGGTGTTTCCCTCTGCTGGGTCAATGCTACCATGCCCAAAAGCCTGTCACAAAATAAATCGTAGGCATGACAAATACGGCCTGCCATAACCTTGATGATAAAGTCTGACAGAAATTCAAGCCAAAGTGTAACTGCAGAGTTTACTAGAGGGAAGCATAATAACAGCTGGTAACAGTAGAACTGATACGTTCATAGAATCACAGAATCATTCAGGTTGGAAAAGACCTCAAGGGTCATCAAGTCCAACCGTCAACCCAACCCACTAACCCATGTCCCCAAGCACCACATCCACACGTTTCCTGACCCCCTCCAGGGATGGTGACTCCACCACTGCCCTGGGCAGCCTGTTCCAATGCCTCAGCACTCTTGCAGTGAAGAAATTTTTTCTAATCTCCAGCCTAAACCTCCCCTGGTGCAACTTGAGGCCGTTTCCTCTTGTCCCATCACTTGTTCCTTTAGAGCAGAGCCCAGCACCCCCCTCACTGCCCCCTCCTTTCAGCAGCTGTAGAGAGTGATGAGGTCTCCTCTCAGCCTCCTCTTCTCCAGACTGAACCCCCCCAGCTCCCTCAGCCGCTCCTCGTCAGTCCTGTGCTCCAGACCCTTCCCCAGCTCTGTTGCCCTTCTCTGGACCTGCTCCAGCCCCTCAATGTCCTTCTTGTGGGGAGGGGCCCAACACTGACCCCAGGATTCAAGGTGCGGCCTCACCAGTGCCGAGTCCAGGGGCACAATCCTGCCCTGTCCTGCTGGCCACACCATTGCTGATACAGGCCAGGATGCTGTCGGCCTTCTTTCCCAGTGAACCATAGCAGGTAAGTGGGCAAATGAAAATAGATTTGAAGAGATGCTTTTGGATAAATGGACATCATTATCTAGACCTTAATTCAACTCCCATTGACATCAAGAGATTGACTGAGCTCCTACTGCGTTGCATCATTTTTTAAGGCAGTAGGACCCAACCTTGCGTAGCGGTGAGCACCTCCTGAAGAAGGTTCCCACTTCAGCAAACTACGTTATCGCTTTGTGCACGGTGCCTGTTGTATTTCTGCTGTAGCAATCTGGGACACTACATGACTAAAGAATGTCATTCTTGGACAACCCAAATCCCCGAAAACTTCCTTCCCGTTAAGGAAAAGGAAAAAGAGAAGCCAATGTTTGAAACCAACGGGAGTGCAGCAATGCGAACACAATTGTGTTTCAAAGGCATAGTGATGCTGCAGGGATTAACTGGGCACCTCTGTCCTGCCAGCAGATACTTTGCAGGTGAGATATTAAAACCATTTTTAAAGCGGTACCTTGGCAGAAGTAGCAAAATGGAACTTTTTCCAGTCCAAGTATTTCCCCTGGCGTATCAAGGCATGGTATGAGAAAGGGTCAGTGAGGAAATGGATGTATTTCCCCGCGACTCGGCAGGTGAAAATGTGGCCGTGCTTCTTCTGCTTTTCCCTGAGGAATTCAAGGGGGTTGGCACCGAACTGCAAGGCACAGCCCAGGTACGGGAGGAACCCGTTTTCAAGTGGCGGCTCACCTTCTCGCCTACAAAACACAAAGAAAAGCTGAATTTAGAAGTATGTATAAAGATCTCTCCTCCAGGACTACCAGGTAAGAAAACTGATGATGCTAGGCTCTTTGTAATGGGAAAAAATGAAAAAAAAAGAAAAATCCCCAAACAAATAGTATATTGACAAATAATCTTCTCCCCTTTAAGGAGGAAGCCTGTTGTGAAGTCTAAGGCATGCAAGAAAGAACAACTTTAACAGCCTGTATTATAATACACATAACAAAAGGATTTTGTCATTTTTTCTTTTCCCTAGATCAGGAATTTGTTTTCATTTGTTTAAATGCAGCATTGCTGCCACTGGCTAACATGCACAGTCACATAACTGTCCCATAAACTATAAACCATCTGACTAATATTGGCTGATGCATTTTTGGGCAACGGCATTCACAGTTCAATGTGAACACCGAGGGGAATAGCCTTCTGAGTGCAGAAAGGTCGTTATTATTGGCATAGCGCGTTTGGAACAGATCCTGCTGGAAATAGCAGGAATTTTGCCACGATCTGAAAAAAGCATAAGAGTCAGCCTTTCAGTTACAATAGGTAAGCGACATTACTTGCTCCTTATGTAAATGTGCCTGTAGGATAAATGCTTTTAAGGAGCAGTCAGCACAGCAAGGTACACAAACACTGTCTGTATTTAAATGTGTAACTGGCTATGACAGACCGATAATATGAAAATGTTTGTAAGTAGGTATTAAACTATAATTAGGTACAAGTAGGGATTAGCAGTGATTAAAATGCAGGTAAAACTACAGCCCAGTACTTTAGGAAAGCAGAACATGTATATTCATATTTTAATTACCTCATTTATGCATAGATCTGTATCTATAGCTATGTCTAGGTGTTACCGCTCTATTACCAAAAAGCCTGTACACAAAAATGGGGTTGTAATATAAATCTCTCAAAAGATGAAACTACAGGGTCACCCATTCTATCCTGCATCTGTCCATCTGACAGTCTTAAGACTACACTTCTTTTAGTTCTGTCCACAGTATATTTGACACAAAGGCTAGGTACATGGAGATGCATTTGGAAATAGATTCCTTACCTCCTCCTCCCTAGAAGGAACCAAAACCCACAAGAGAGTATTAGCACTGGTACCCAGATCCATGGTGCTATGAACATTTCCTGTAATGCCCCAAAAACTTCCAAGTGGAAAACTGGTAACTACCAGTATGGCAGGAGAGGTGGGTGAGAATGGTCCAGAAGGTCGGTCGGGATTTATATACAGTAGGTGCTCCACTGTAGCTGATGGCATCCAGTCAACCCAGCAAGCTACTGATTAACCACTTCTGGAGAGAGCCTGTTGTGTCTCTGTTCTGACATTTTTCTGCAGAGAGCGTCTCTGGATTGATGCAGACAGTTGCAGATGTGGCCTTGAGCTGATGTCACACATCAGCAGTGGTTCCAAAGTAATCAAACATCTCTACTACTTGATAATGTGAAGGTCTCTCAGGCGTATTTGGATCTATCCTGCAGATTTACCAACTGCAGTTTATAGTTCAAGTTTAGCAATCCGTGACAGGTGTCCCAAGGGTGGGCTAGATGGTGGCTGCAGCTGGTGATGTCCTTCGGCTGCCAACCTGTCGCCCCCTCTCTCCTCACCCCGATGGGACTGCCCTGGGGTGCCCCTGCCAGAGGGAAGGGGGGGGTGGCTGCGGGTGAGGGAGGACTGCGGAGGTGGAATTACCCCCTCTAACAACATTTCTCTGGTAGAAAGGGAAAAACAGGCTTTCCATAACACAGTGTGAGAGAGAAGAAAGCAGGATTAGACAACCATCCTGGTTTGGGTTTTTTCATCGTCCTTGGATCACCTTTTATTTTCCCGTTAAACCTTTTCCCTTTCCCTTGCTGACTAGTAGAGTCCAAACTTTGGCTTGCCCCTAGCTCCTGGCGTCAAGCCATAGCGAAGGCAGCTCAGGCAGCATACAGTGATCACTCATTAGTCATTCAGAGCCCGACATGTTTCTAAACTGCTGGGTTTTGGTCACTTTTCCAGGCTCACTTTTGTACCAGTTTTCACTGGTGTCCCTACAGCTGGGTGATACTGGTTTATCTGAAGAGCTGGACATGCTGCCGGACCTTCTTCACTACGCTGAAGGCACTGAGCTGCAAATCTGGCAGATGAGAATGCTGTCCTGGCTTCAAACCAAGGAAGGCAGTGGGGCACAGGGAAACTCTGCACGTGTCATTACATTTGAGGCAATTTTTAAGTTGCTATACTGAAGAAATAAACACTTCTCACAGTAGTGAGGTTTGCCCTCAATCTAAAAGCCAACTCCTTTTGCACGTCAGCTCAAGATCCACTCCCCCACCCCATTTCCAGTCAAGTACCTGCATTTCCTTTATTTTCCTAGAAAAACTGTGTGTCTAACACACAGAAATGATGTTTAACCAGCAACAAATGCCTGTGGCTCCTTCATGTGCTGCACCAAGTAGAGCTGCCAGCGACACTTACCCTTTCCTTACGTGCTTTGGGTGGCTGTGCTGCCGTGTGATGATAACATCATTTACAAATGGCATCCTGCTGCCACAACAGGGGTGACTTCTCCAAAGCTGCCCACCTTCTTTCGCTTCTCTAANATGGGTTAGTGGGCTGGGTGGGGTTGGGTTGGACTTGATGATCCTTGAGGTCTTTTCCAACCTGAATGATTCTATAACTCTATGACAATAGTACTAAAAGTGTAACCAAATGTGGGCAGAGAACAGGAGCTGCTTGGCAGCCAGCCTTAAATAATTGCTCCTTCTCTCAGGAAAATCAAATGGGCCAATGTACAGCCCCAAAGCCAGCCGGTGCTACAGTAAGCTGCAGTCTGTGACATATGTCCTGTGATAAATGGAAGCAGGAGCATTGTCTGCCACAGATACTCCCCCAAAATCAGCAGATGAGATGTGGGATTCTGCTTTCACTTCTATCAGAGGGCATCAGGCTTTCCTGATTTTTCAGCAGCACCAGCAGAGTGCCCTGATGTTCTGGATGGGATATTTCCGCATTCTTCAGCTTCAGACAGAGCCACGACATCTGAAACACACTGATTCATTTTGTCTCAGTTTGTGAAGCAGACTCCTGGCGTAAATGGTAAGAAGAATATTAGTGCAAAGACCTGACACGGCTTGGGCTCAGGAGCCACTGGCAGGGACAGGCTCAGGCCAATGACACCAGCAGGAATAAAGCACCACATACCTTTGAATGTACAAGACTTTGTCATTGCAGGTTTGAATATGGGTGTTCATCCCTTAAAAACAGTGGAGAAACCCAGGAATGCATTGGATAGTAGTTAGAAAATGCAAAACCTTTTAACAACTGGCATTTGGCCTTTTGGTTAAGCCCTAGTGCATGCTGAGCTAAAACCAGTTCAAAAAAGAGCAACTCGATGTGGTGGAGTTACGAGGGGCAGTAAGCAGCAAATTCGTCCACAGCGAACTACAAAACCTGTTTATTCACTGGGAGTAAATAAGAGGTACGCTCTATAAAGAAATTATTGACTGTTTTTCTCTTGCATGTGTTGTTTGTACCTTTCATCAGCAGAGGAAGAACACTGCAAGCGCACAAAGCCCCAGCTCAGCAGCAAGCCCTGCGGTTCCCAGGGCAGGAACAGTTTGACATGCTACAGCCAGGAGATGCAATTGCAGCTAACAAAGCTTTCTTCAGCTGTGAAACCCGTAAAAGATATCCCAGAAGTGAAAATGTAATCCAAAAGTGTAGAACCCACACAGTGCAGCTGCTTGGAGCTCAGAACCTTTTGCAGACGGAAAACTGAAAATAAATAATTACGTGTCACCACCTACTGGTGACCCTCTCTGAAAGGCACTTGTGCTGCGCAGCAGTCACTGAGCTGTGCCAGTCAGGATTTGTTTCCTCTTTCTAGGAAACAAAAATGGCATTTATTCTACAGGCCTATGTTTTGGGGTTTGGGTTTTTTGTATTTACGTTAAAGTCTAGCTTTTATGAAAGCTATCATACGACTAGTTTCTGGGGAAGAGAGCCTTGGCTCTGTTCAGAGGTGGGTGTTTGGGAGGCCATGGATTGCTGTCTGTGCCGATGTGCCGGGTAATTTCTGGGGTCACTGTGAATGTTGCCATTGACTTCAGCAGAACCGGGGTTTTACTCTTCGCCAGCCATAGGCAGCAGCTATTTGTTATCGCACAGGATCCTGTACCGAGGGGACAGTCCAGAATTGAAGGTCCTTGTCCAGCATCAGTGTTGGCTTGACACAGCCACCATACATCGAGAAACTGGGGAGCACCAGCGATGCTCAGGGCACAGAGGGGACGGTGACAGCTGCCCTGCCCACCACTAACAACAGACCTGCCCTCCCACCACAGCACCCACCGCCCAGCCTGCCTCCACTGGGGTTTTGCAGAGGCTCCTGACTGCCCTTTGTCACAGACCTGCCCTTGCAGGGACCGTTCGCCACAGACAAGCCGCTCAGTCCCGTGCCTCATCTCCATTGCGGTCCAGCTTTTCTGTGCTTCCTCTCGAGGAAAAATCACATCTAGGAAACGGAAGCACCTCTTGATTGCTGCCTCCTCGGACCCCATCTTGTTTCCTCCACTATTTCAGAGCTCTGTTGGAAGAGCACTAACCAGCTGCTATCAAGTGATCAAGTGTCTTCCCCAAAGCGACTGTAATCCAGAAGGAAATCCATCAGATCCCTACATGGATGAACCTTTTTCCCTCGTTTTCTGGGGTCAATGGAAAAGGTGGAAGTCTTGTATACCTAAATAAGAATAGTATTGAAAAGAACTTGAGTAAAATTATATATAACGACGCTGTAGAGAACAATGCCAATCAGTTTAATTATTGAATAACCTACACAATATATAATAAACTCATGCTACTAGAGTATGGCTCCACAGCTGTATTTTAGCAACTCTCGTAGCTGTTCAAAGGGCAGATTTTTGTCTACACTGTACCCTGCTTTCTGCGAAATCCGTGAGGCATCTGGCTCCAGGAAACAGGGAGCTCAGGTTTCATTTTTATTATTTACTTTTCTGTAGATTGAATGTAGTAGGGTAGAGATACAACTCTCTTGTAAACTGACACTTTTGTGTCATTTTTATTATTCTGAAGCACTCTGTACGCACAATGCCTTGTGTTTGCGTTCGGTTAATCAATAGTCGTGGGTTATAAAGCTGGACGGGTTTAGGAACTGGGTTTATCTGCATCCTGTTTCAGGACAATTGTGCCTGAGCATTTAAATAATAGTGCTGACAGATGTTTCCTCTAATTGCAAAGTTAATATTTACATATTTACCTCAGAGTATCCTCTAAATGTGCTCATATATCAAATAATGAACTTTGCTTGCTTACACCATATCAGTTAATTTTCTCTCTGGGATTTTTCTTTGCTCTTTGGGAATGTCAGTTCAAAATTTAGTAACCTTTCCATGAAAACCTGGCACTTACAATGCCACTATCTTCCCTTTGATATCAAGCACTATACACTAAACCTCGGGAACAGACACCATCTTTTCATTTGAATGGGAGTATTTTAATAACAAGTTGCCTTCTGGCGTGACAAATTTCCTTACAACTGTAAAAAAGGGAACTACTAAAGCCATGGTTGCTGGTAGCAATTGAGAATATTAAGATTTAAGTAAGTTACTTTCTTCTACGTATCGCAGCGAAGAAACTCTAAAGAAAGAGAGCGATTATTGAAAGTGGAGACAAAAGAGAACTGAGATGGGAACCCAAGCAGGGAAAGGAAATGGATGCAAAATAAAACATGAGGAGTTATTACTACTCACTCAGTCCAGCAAACTGCATATTCCTAAAGCAATATTTTTATTTTTAAACTCCAGAGTTGAATCATCTGATAACAGAACAGCAGCTTCTCTATTATCCTATTACACCTAAAAGCCCAATTGCAGGTACTCGAAACACTGAACAGGGAGAAATCAAAGCTCAGATGTGATTACAAAAATGATGCAACTCACTGCTGCCGAATAGTTATTTGGAGAAAGGTAGCTAGGTAACAAGCAGTCGAAGATTATTACAGCTATTCTGGGCTGCCCCGGCAGATGGAGCAGAGAATGCAACAGCACCTTCTGCCTCGCTTTGCTTTCCTTTGCTTTGCTTACGCTGCTGCTTTTTCTTTCTGGTTTTTTTCTTTCTTTTTAGAAAAGTGCACCGTCCTGTCTCCCACAAACCACTGTAGCTGGCTACTTGCTCTTTTGCAACTTGTTGCACGGATTTGTCTGCCTGAGTTAGCCATCCATTAAGTGTAACTCTAAATTCATTTCCCCTGCTCCATCACACTCACAGCTCACTCTATGTCTCCATTTAGAAGCCACAGGACGGAGATGTTGGAAGGTCCCTATCCGTCCAAGTTTATACCAGCAGTAGCAAGTGGTGTGAGACAAAAGGAGTGAGTATGTAGAGTGAAATAGTGCTGAAGACCTGATACCCACTCTATCCATTTTTTTTTCTTTTTTTTTTTAGTTTTGTCTTCACTCCAGCTGTCTGGCCCAATAGACTGCATACTCACCAACGGAACAGACTTGATGTCCTCCTGTATTGCAAAGGTTTACATTAATCTAAAATAAATACATAAAAAAAACAAAACCAAAGCACTTTGTAAAGTCTAGGCCTGCCTCACCAAAGGCAAACCAAAGCATTGTAAGAGAGGACATCTGGAAGGTTTGCTTGGCACTCCTGATCCAAACTAAAATGTGTGCGCCCGAGTTTATTTCTACAAACACAGGTAAGAGCTTCCCCCTTTTTACTTACATATCTAAGTAAGAGTAGCATGTGTCTTGCTGGACATCTAAATCTCATGATTATCAGGGAAAAGGTAAAAAACTGGCCAAACAAGTCCAAACAAAGTCTTCAAATCAGCAAAGAGGCTCAACCAACAAGAAAGCACCAAGCCCTTTCACAGACACTTTGGCTGTTGGTTTAGCAGACACCTTAAATGAAGACCAAAGGACAGTAAGAAAAAGGGGGTGTTTGCTGTTCTCCCCCCCAAGGCAGGCATCCAGATGAAATCAGTCTGGTTTTAGCTTTAACAGACTGGAAGACAGCTGCAAGGCTTTGTCAACGTAATAGGAGAAGGTAGAAAGTGGCTGGCCAGTTTGGAAAGGACTGTGCAGGCATGTAAGAAAATGCTAAAAATAACCAGTGACACTTATTCTGTGAGAAGGATGGCATCTTCAGAACTACTCTGATGTTTACAGGTATTTCTATCTTCTCTGTGCAGGTGCTGGTGACCCTCTGGTCCTGTAGCTTGGTTTTGTGCCCGTTCAGCAAACCTCGCATCAGGTTGCTGAGAAGTTTTGCTCCTGAAGCCATCACCCTGTGCAGTGGCATCCTCCATCGCTGCATTACGGAAGGAAATCAAAAGGTCCCCCACCTTACTGGCAGGATGTCATTTTGACGAGGAGCCAGCTGTAGTCACAGTGGGGACTTTTCCTTCAGGCTATGGCCACTGCAGATCTAAAGGGAGACAGAGGCCAACAGGGAATCAGGAGTTGGAAACCATCAGTGAGATGCCCTTGATGGTCATTTCGGTGGCTATTGTGGCCACTTTGGGTTTGCAGAAGTCTCCAAAAGTTTGGGGGAAATGGAGAAACTGGATGAACAATGCCAACGGGAAAGGATGTGCAGCCTGGAAATGCTGGGAGCTATCTAGTGGAAAGAGAGAAGTTGCCATCACAGCCTTCCTTGCACAGTTTCTCTCTTGGTTCTCGATTCTCTATCACTTTTCCCTTGGGGGAACAGATGAACACAGGGATCATTCTCTCAGAGCATCCTTGGTGGATCGCTGCTAGCCTGTTGCCTAGGTATGGGAAATTTTGCCTGGAACGGTTGTAGATAAATGTCTCTTCCACATAGATCCAACATTCACTGGACTGCAAAATGCAAAGAACCAGATGAAGCGTGGGGTACACAGCCATGCGACTGAGCCACGTTTTACTGTTCCAAGGGAAAATACACGTGCCCTTGTACTACCAGAATTACTTGAATATGATATTTTCCCCATCAACTTTTTATATTACAGTATTTATTGGAGGATACAAGCAAAGAATTGAAGAGTGACTGCCTTTCTATATTGCAGCAGAAATCTGACAGTCATAGCTTCAATCCTTTTCTGTGATATGTTCCTCTTCACGGTCATATTTCTAATATTTCTACACAGCCAAAGCTCAAAGCTTTTTTTTTTTTTTCTGCTAAAGGAACTGTGGCAGTGAACAGTGTCTTCATTGTGCAGAAGAAAGGAAAAAAAGGCATCATGTTGTAATACCCATTCTATGAAACCAACTTCAAAGTGTGAGGCTGCTCAATTGTCCAGATTAGACTAAAAAGAGATTAATAAGGGACCACATAAACAAGCTGTCCAAAGCACAGCCTATGAGTTTTACGTGTGAATCAGGCTTCTGGCCTGAGAAAGCTGAATTGCAACTGAATGCAGATGGCTAATCTGAAAAACTATCTGTGCTGATGGTTAACAAGCAATTGTGATTTTCCACTACCAGAATTGCTGTGATATTGCATTTTACCCATTTCTTTCTCTATGTTTTTATATTATTTTTTAACTTCAATAGGTAAAGACCACAGATCTACCTCTTATGGCTTTGCTTTGCAGATGAAAAGACTTAAACCTCAAGCAGGAAGACAAAAATGAAAAAAGAAATACACAAAAAAGAACATGGTAACATAGGAAGAAAAAAACTGATGGGTAAGGGATGACAGGTAGGTGTTGCAGAGAACAGGAGTTGAAGATAAAACACAAGGTAAAAAACAGAAGCATTGAAGGTGGAAAGTTTACAAATGAGAACAAATGATTGCCTTTCTTAACAAATTGCCAAATATTGGTGTTCCTCTAGCCATATGACTCAAGACTCTGATCTCATAAGTTAAACAGTGTTGGTGTAGTCAGAAATGTGGTGGCAGACTTCCAGAAAAAACACTCCTGAGCTACAGAAAGCATCTGATTTGCTGAGTCAGTGTGCAAACAGCTCCCCAGAAAAGCCAGGCTGCTGTGCCAGCACCAATACCTGCCTTTGGATCGCTTACGGCTATTCAAGTTCCCACAACAATTCTCCCCCAAAATTTTCAGGCTGGTGTAATCACTTCCAGTGGTGAGTTATGTGAAAGGGAAATTCTAATTCTAACTGCTCAGCTGTTGTAATTTGTGACCAAGGAATGATCTGGCATGGAGGGCAAGGAGGCTCAGCTGTAAGAAGGGGTTAAACCGGCTGGAAGGAAGAATGCCAGAGACGGAACAGACTCCTTGCAAGGGAGAGAAGTTTTTCTGGGTGATAAGAAACAGCCTCAGCATTGTCTTGTAGCCGTCCTGGATTGGGAGTGCTCAGGGGCCCAAGCTCAGGGCCACCACTGGGCAGCAGAGCTGGGCTTGGGGATGGACCCACAGCAGGGCTGAAGTGCCCCAGGGAACAGCTCTCGGGCTTGGTGCGGGTGCAAGTGTCCATAGGCAACCTGACTGTGATATCTTTGCAGATTCCATGTACAACTGTGTATTGCTTGGGCTGGGGCACTCAGGACCATCTAAATTCCTGATGGCTTTTCACTTCCAGCTGAGTTCAGTGTGTCCCTGTGACCCAGTACAGGCAGAACACAGAGGTATGCTCTGCCAGGCTATTATATTTACATATTCAGAGGGCAGAGGGATGTCTGTAGTCCTCTAGTCTGGCTCCATGCTTCATCTAGACCACAGAATGTGACCTAAATCAGAGACCAGAACCTCCACCTGAACCATACTGTGTCTACCATGAATGTATAAAATGTTGATTCAGAGACACTGGGAGAAAGGAAAAAACACTGAATCCCTGGGGAAGCAGTCAAACAGTAAAAATTACCATTACTGTGAAATATACACCTTGTTTCTACTATGCCTAACTTCTGCTTCTAGTCTTTACAACACAAAAACATTTTTAAACATTGAAACATGCATCAGAGATAGGAAAGAGCTGTTCAGGTTATTTAAGTCCTTTCCAGTAAAGTCCTGCTTGTGGATTAGGCACAGGAAGGGCACAGTCACCCCTCCTGCCTGCGCAGAGCTCAGACCCACCCTGTCCTGGGCTCTCTTCCCTGCGGCTCTCCCAAGACTGACACAGGGCTGTGCATGAAGGAGCCTGTTGTCTGCAGGACCTCTGCTGCTTCTCTTGTCAAGGTTGGAAGGTGCCTAAGGAACGAGGAGGAGAGAGGAACATGTTACTGGGGACACCCTGGGCTGGCAGGCTGCAGAGCTGGATGCTGTTCCCACCTCTGCTGCACAGCTCTCCTGCAGCAACAAACAAGTCCTCTCACCAGGCTCTGTATACAAAAAAACTGTGTTTGCACAAACATGAGACACACGTTTGTAGAACTGAGAACTCAAAATATCCATTATGAGCATATTCAACTTAAGTGCCTGAATTCCCTGTCTGTATCCTGGGAATTACGAGAGAAAACAAATGAGCAATTGTTTGCACAGCACTTGGACACTAGAGTGTTACTTAGAAAAGACGGTGACAACACTGGTATTTCCATCTTTGGAGCGGAATTTGAACAGCAGACAGGAAATCAGGCATGAAACTGCCAACTGAACAGTGGAAAATCATACATTCACCGAGCACCATCCACCCTGTGGGCTGAGGAGGGGACAATGAAAGTGATATATTGCCATTAAAAGACAGGATCAAACATATGAATGGGGAATAAGAAACAAAGTGACCGAGGCAATTTTAATTCCAGCAGTTTCTAGTGTTAAATTCATTCCTCTAATGTAATTTCTTCTGTATAACAGGGTTTTATGCTGAAATTTTTGTTTCTACATGCAAACTCCAAAAATTCTTGTTCACAAAACCCAAAGGTGTCTCAGCACAGCTCAATGCAATGCAGCACAGTTACTTAAGCTGGTTTGAAGCAGGTTTGTTCTAGAAATACAAACAATATGTCCGGAAAATCCTTGCAAGTGGCTTAGAGCAGGACCCGTTAGCTCCCTCATAGCCGCCCTGGGCAGAGAACTGCTTTAACAGAGCAGTGGTGACAGGGTGCTGTCCTGCACAGTATGTTCATGTCCTGAGTGACCACTGATGCCATCTCATTGTTGAATGGGTGGAGAATTTCCTAATGAACAAAAGCACAACTTGCTTCCAGCTTCAAAGGAGAAATGTGAATTTTTAGGTAACAAACATGTATTATTTTATTATGAATTTTGTAACAGCTGAGACTGATACTGATCAGTAGGTGGTTCCTATTATTCTTTGAAAGTTGGCACAAGACTAGTAAAAAAACCCACAAACAGTATATCGACAAGGGAAAAATGCCACACTATTGCCCATGGGTGTTCTAATTGCAACAATCAAAATCTGATAACTTGGCCATTTGTTCCACCTCTCTCAAACAATAGATAGTCTTTTTCAAATACCCCCAGAACTAATCAAGAGCCATTTGTTTGGGAGATTCACCTCTGACTCCTTAGAGCTCCCCAGTCTCGATGGAGTTCTTGGAAAGACAAGGCCAGGCCCTTTCGCTGCCCCTCTCCAAACTCTGGGGCACAGCAGTATCTCCCTTGTGCCAGGTCCTCTGTTCATGTCACAGAGTTTCCTTCCTGGGAAGGGAACAAGACTAGAACAGTAGCTGGAATTTGTGTGTTTGAAGGATGAGGACCCTGAGCCATGCCAAACTGCACTGGTTGCACAGATTAAACATAGCCATTTCCCAGCAAGTATCTTTATCTTTTGTTCCTAAGTTTAAAAAACCAATAATTTTGAGAAGGCTTTCCAGTACACCAAGGTTAATCTTACTCTGTCTAAAATCTGTTCTTCAAAATCTTTATTGAAATTGTGTTTCATGACACACGTGTATGTGTTTGGAGATGCAGATGATGAGATCCACTTTTGTTCCCAAGGTGGATGTCCCCCAGGTGGACGTGGTGCCAGAGCTACTGCCCATAACCTGGACTTTGCTTGTTCTTAGATTACATGTTGGTAACAGTGCACACAGAGTATGCCCAATAAGTAAAAGACTGTATGGAGCCAAGTGTTTGGGCTAGGACATCATCATAAAGAAAATCAATGTCCCTTTCAGTCTCAGGGGTAAAATCAGGAAGCGTGAATTGACAGTGCAGGTCTGACATCCACAGACAAAGGCAGCCACCTTGATAGCAAGCTGTCTCAAAAACCACAAGAAGAGATAAAGTAATGCAGAAGACAGCAAATAACAACCGGGCTTTCTTGAGAGGGGCATTCAACATCCAACCAAAATAAAACATTGCCCTTCAGCTGGCAGCACCAGTGTCCAGCAGAACTGCACCACCTAGACAACAGTCAGTTGCACACCTGCAATCTCACAGCATTTCATTTCCATGCCACATGGACACTGCAGTGGTCTGGATTCTCCCGGGTGGGTACAGGGCTTCACTGCACTGAGCTCGTTGGCAGGATGAAAAGCAACACCCTCATTCTGAGCATGCAAAGTTTCAAACCTTTCACTGCATTTATATTAAAAATCACTTCTGGCTAAGCATTAAATTTAATACTACAAAAGCAGTAATTATCTGCTGTTATTAAACCAGAGCCAGATTCCCTTCCTCCCTCCTGGCCCAGAAGGCACCTAAGACAGGATTTTGGTGAACTCATACCCTAAGCCCAACGTTGCACCGCGTATGTTTGTAATGAGCTGCAGTTGTATGACTCAGTAGCCGACGGTTCGGGAGCTGGACGCAGGAAGGTGCCAGGCCTGGCCGGTTGTTGGCTATAGAAAGAGGAACCTTCCGAGCAGCTGGAGAGAGCCTGGGCCTCTGCAGTCAGCATCGCTGCGGCTGCGACCCCAACCCTGCACATCCCTGGGGCACTCACCAAAGATGCTGGCAACCGGAGAGGACCAAGAAACTTACGATGAGTGGAAAATCTACATTGCAACAAGATCTCTGTGTGTCTTAACTAGGATTATAATTGCACAAGCAGCTCACATGATGAAACACCCTGTTGGTGCCAGAAGGAAGGGAATCACCCTTTCCTCTCATTCCCATTTCTCCTTCCTCCTCCTCCTCTCACCTGTGTCCAGCCACACCCTTCCTCCCCTTGCTCTGCCTGGTGCCTGCGAGATTCTTTCCTTGCTGCTTTGGCTCATTAACCCAGCAAACAAACATTCCAGTTTTTTTTGGTGGATTTGGTTCCTCCTGGAGCAGTGAGCGAGGCTGCCCCACAGAAAAGCCTGAGATCTGCCGGGCCTGGCTGAGGAGAGGAGACTGGAGGTGGGAGCAGACCTCCCCCCGCGGTGCCGGCGAACTGACAACGTCCTTCACTGAACGCTCCGGTTTCTTACCAGAAGGGAAGCTCCAGGGCGCACAGACAGGCGGCCCGGCCCCGCCGGTGAGCAGGGGCAGTCCCTCAAGGAGCTGCGCCCCAGCCCCGGCCCCTTCCCCGCCCGGCGGCCCCGGCCCCTCCCGCCGCGGAGCATGCGCAGGGCCCGAGCAGTTCCGCCCCCGCTCCTCTGCTAGCGGCGCTGCCGGGACCGAGGGGAGCTGCTGCCCTTCTCCGCGCTGAGGGCCGCGACGAACCGCAGCCGCCGCTTGGGCCGGAGGTAAAAGA
>VZTO01000686.1:0-27388 GCA_013400615.1 Syrrhaptes paradoxus | reverse complement strand
GGGGGAGGGGGCGGGGGGGCTGCGAGCGCGGCGGGCGGGCATGGCGGAGCGGGGAGGGGGCGTGGCGGGGGAGGCCGGTGCCCAGCCGGTTGCGGGGGGAGCCTGGAGGAAGCGGCGGCTTTGCGAGGGCTCCGGTTGTCCCCTCCGGCGATCCCGGAGCCGGGCGGGAGGAGGCCACCCGCTGCTGGGCGAGGGGTGCCCGCCTGCCCGAGGGGCCGCTCCGCCCGCGGCCGGAGGAGATAGCGAGTGAATTGTGTGTCTGTCCGTGTCCGTGTCCGCGTCCGCATCCTCCTGCGGGCGTGGGGCTGTCCCCTGACCTCCGCTGGCTAAGGAGGGCGCTTCGCGGCCGGTTCCCGTTCAGGAAGAAGTTCTGAGAGCGGCTGAACGCTGCTGCAGGGGTGGAGGGGCCGTGACGTGCCTTCCCGGGCAAGCCGGCCCTGCCTCGGCTCTGAGATGGAGGCAGCAGCGCTCAGTGCGCGATGAGAGCAGTTGCTTAGGGGCCGGTTAGATATGCATCCGGATGGAAACCCTGAGTTATTATGGAAGAATGCATCTTGCAAAGCGGTTGCTCAGTTCCTGATGTCTTGGCCTTTGGGAGGTTTTGTCCTGGATCTGCTTTAAAGGTGATTTTTTTGGGGATTCGTAAGTTTCTAACTTCTGCAAGTGGAAAACAGTGTTTCGGTGTAGGTGCTGGCTTTGTGCCCTGCTGTAATCTCTCCGTGGGCCACAGGCAGAAGGCTCTTGTGGGTGGTGTGGTTTGGTTTCGGTTTTTCCCTCCCCTGGCATGGGCTGCTGGTGCTCTCGGAGGCAGCAGTCACTAAAAGCTGGCCCGAGTGGGGGTTCAGCTGTTTCCCACACTGCCTTCAGCTCCATGTTTTCCAGCCTGGAGAGGGTGTTGGGAAGCCTGTCTTCCCCCAGCCCTGCCACCAAGGGCCGTTGGGGATCTCTCCCCCCTGCAAGCCTTCCTGCTGGCAGCCCCAGGGTGTCATGAGTGCCGCTTTTCCGCGGTCTCTGGCCAGCCGCCCGGCACTTCCCTTTGGCAGACATGATCTGCTTAGTGGGACTGCTGACAGCCGCTGGCGGTCGGATTTCCCAGCCAAGGGTACGGAGAAATGCGGAGGGGTCTTCACTGGTAGGTTTTGTGGGTCGCTGTCGGAGGTATGGCTGTCCCTCCTGCTCCACGCTCTTCCTTTGGTGTTTGCTTTTGCTTTCCTAAACACTTGTGTTCCTCACGAAACATAGGAATATGGAAGTGATTTAGGAAAATTATTCTGGTGTCAGTGTGGATTTTTGAGAGGAAAGGAGGTTATAGTGACTCACGTTTTGTGGGAGACACTCCCTGGCTCCTAAAGCCATTACAGTGCCTGCTGAAACCCTTGTCCGCACTGTGAATATACTGCACAGGAGTCGTGGGTGAGTTCTTCCTGTGGTATCTGTTGCCCCTGACAGCAGCAATTGTTATTAAAAAATCATATTTTAAATGAAACACAATATTTTTGTGGATCTCGCATTACCAAACAAGGGGTATTTGTTTTACCGCTGCCTGTGCAGAAATTGAAAATACTGTATGCAGAGTTACCAACTCGCTAAATGCCGTTACAGTGGTGACAGTTATTCTGGCGTTTTAGTTGGAAAACCAAAAATAGTAACTGCTGAGATTACAACGAGGGAGCGAGCCCAGCAGCTCCTCCGTAGCAGTGACAAACACTTGGCTTCGCGAGCTCTCGGCTGTGGAGGAGGTGGTCGGGGGTGTTGGAAAGTGGGAGGATAAGATGCTGTCGTCTTACGTGATCTGCGAACTAATACATGTTTAGCTTTGCTAATGCTTCTCTGCAGAAAGCACCGTGATCCTGTTTGTGAACTAGAGGCAGATTGAGGTTGCCTGTTTGTGACAAACATCACCAGAGTGAGACTGGTCTGTGGAGGAGAACTAAAGCTGGCAGAGGTGTCAGCACACCGGGATTTGCTGCGCAGAAGTTGGTCACTGGGATGAGGGATGCAGCAGACCTGGTGCTGTGGTCTGCCGCTGCGCGTACGTCAGAGCTGCTGCTCCTGTTTCACCCTGGAACTGGGTGACTCCTTTGAAAACGCGCTGTCCTTGACCTGCCCTCTTCTCCAGGCTGCCTGCGTGCTGCTGGGGCTGTGCTGACTTTGCATGGGGGTCAGAGCTTGGACCAGCACCGGAATGTACTAGGATAGCCGTGGCATCGGAGTAGGTGGTGAGTCTGATGCTGCGTGTGACTTGCCTGGTGTTAGCAGCAGAACGTGGCGTCTGGGCGCTGCTTACCCGAGTGAGGGGTTTGCCGGGCTTGGGCTTGCATTTGCTGTTACCCATTTTGGATGAGCAAAAGCACTTTGATTATTTCAGGTCAATGGTGGATTAAAACAGAATTTTAAGCTGGTTATAAATGTGAATGTTTCATTTATAAAGCTTGCAGGCTTCAACTATGGTTGATTTAGGTGCAATAATTAGTAAAACATGTCAGTGACGGTTAATTATTATAACCTAACTGGCCTCGTGCTCGCAGTTTCAGATCTCTGTCACATTTAGGGCATGATTTTGAAGCTTTAATTATAGTCTGATATGATACTGGAGCTGTTGGGCACTCTGCTGAACAAACAGAAAAGCTGTTGGTGACCTTAGTGTAATACGAAGAGACATCTATTGTGTTACTGCAATATCACACTAGGCATCAGTGCGTGTGGCTTTTTAAAAAATCAACTTAATATCTGTCCCTAGAGAAGCCGTAGCTCAAGGATTTGTGCAGTGTCACTTTTAGTCTGGAATTACTGTTAAGATGTTACACTAATGAGGGCTTCTGGACTACTCCTCGGATGAGAAAATGAACCGAAAGCTTTTAATAGGGCTGCAACGTTAACGGTGTTCTCAGTGCCCTGTGTAACTGCCAAAACTGTATCACATTCTGTTGTCTTCTGTTCCTGTCCCTCTTCCCCCCCCCTCATTACAGTGTTCCCATATGTTGGTGTGAAATGTTTTATTAGGGGTTTGAAAAGCTCAGCTGACCCCTGTGAGAATGTGAGTGCAGGAGCCCTGGAAAATTAGATTTCCCAAAGCCTCGGGTGCCCAGCTCTGGCAGAGCTGCTCTCAGCGTGGTCCCCTGGAGGATCATGTGAAGTAGGTTTTTTGGCTCGGTTTGTGTTCTTTCCCTGGCTTCTTTTGTCCTGTTACTTCCTGATAAGTTGTCACAGGACTCTCTGGACATCACATGAGAGCCAGGGTGAACTCTCGATGTGTTTTGAAACTCACCACTGACCGAATCTGTCTGCTTTATGGTTTCTTGCTGCAATTCATGTGTTGCAAATGTTCACGCAAAGCCAGTTCTCTTTAGTGGCTTCTTACTGGAACGTCAGAACTCGTGAAAGTCTTCAGATACTTTGGAGAACAGAGTGAAAGGGTTGTATATAAAACACTGTCCCAGCTGGCAGGAGGGTGATTAGATTTTTTTTCTCTTAACCCTCATCATCATTGCATCCTGGCCTCCTGAAGTCTGTCTTTGCAATACTTCTTGTGAAATGGTTTCCTTTGTGTAGGCTTTCTCATCATTGAGACCTCAACTTTGACCACGCTAAGTATATTAAATAAAGCCTATTATGCAAAGGCTATTATTGATAATAGATTAAATGGGTAGTCTTAATGGAATTTATCTGCAGTGCCAGGTATCTGTAGCGTTAAGATGTGCGGATTGCAGATCAAGTGGCTTGCAGGTCACAGATGACTTATTTAATGCTTTATGACTGTTTTCTTTCTTTTTTTTTTTTTAAGTTGGAGTCCTAAGTAAATATCTCTGGTGGCTAACCCTGTTGTTTCTTTGCTTTCCTTTTTTTCTTTTTTTTTTTTTTTTGTCTTGCCTCTACCCAGTGAGACTGCATCAAAATGTCCCTCTACCCTTCCTTGGAAGATCTGAAGGTGGACAAAGTTATTCAGGTATGGTAGGCTTTAATAAGATGAGTTTTGATGGTAATAATATATCTGATAATATTTAATCCAGGGAAGGGGAGACTTTTATTGTAGATGAGAGCTTGTTTCACCATTGCACTCTAAAAGGGGGAAAGATAAACAATTTACTTTGTAGCTTGATATAATATGATTATTGCTTATTTTACCACTGTTGGATATATTTATTGTTTTACATACTCTTTATAGTCATTTGTCTTTAATGTGTTAATAAGTTTGGGTTTTTTGAAGTAGAGGTACTTGGTATTAAGTAGACAAAACACAGTCTCTTCTCATACTTCAGGCCTGATGTGATGAATAGGTATTGACTGAACTAATAAACCTGATGTGCCTCTTTCCTGGTTTCCAGACCTGTGGCAGAAAGCTTTCATGGTCAGCTGGACACAAAAAAAACTGGCTCTATTAATGCCACCTGGAATCACAGACTTGTCCTCTAGCTATTTCATGGTAGTGAGCAGTTCTCTCAGTACTTCCAAGATTATCACATTTGTGTAAAACCCTTTATGTGTAAGAATACGGATAGCTTTGTGAAACAAAATAATGAAAAATATTTCAATGGATAAAAACTCCCATCTGAAAGTATTTTATAAGGAGTGTCCTTGCTTTCTTCAGTATTTTACCTACCTTAACATTTTTTTCCCTAAACTTCAACTGGATTCCCTCCCAGTTCAAACAGCAGCAATGATTTATACTGCGCTTTCTGGTGGCTGCTGCTTCTGTCTTTGTCCTTCTCATTGGGAAGCAATCAGACAGACTCCACAGAACAGCTTATTAACTCTCCTGTGCTTTCCCAGAGTGGTGTGCCTCGGTCTCAGCTGGGTTTGTGTGTGTGGGGTTGGGCTCTTGACATGTGTGGGTGCTGTGTTGGGATTTCTCCTCATCCTGTCTGCCTACCCCACCCCATTCTTGTCAAAGTCCTTTATCTACAGTCAGGTAACGCTGAACTGAAAAAAAAATAAATAGCCTGGAGTCAATGTTTTACTTCAGCCTTTTAAAGACCAGCTGCTGGAGTGTCTGTGTCACAGTTAAAAATGTTCAGTGTGGTCTTCCTGCTGCCTAACTTTTGTGCCCACAGAATGAAGATGTGAGGAAATCCAAGTAGGGTACTTCTGTAGACCTTGAAATACAGACCCATGTTCTGCCACTTCACAGAGCACAGACTCCTCTTGTACGTTGTCTTGCCCGAACGCTCGGCAGGGTTGATGAACTTGGGCAGAGAGCCTTGGTTGTGTGGTGACACCTCTAGTCCCTTGGGTGTTTCACAGACAGGAGGGTGAACTGTGTAGAGGTTTCCGTAGGGAGCATGACAAATTGTTCTGTTCAGTTAATCATTGATGACACTGTAAGTGCGAAGGTCAGTTTTCTAGAAATCGGTTCACACAGGACACATGCTTGCTGTCACACTTAAAGGTGGCTGTCCACTCAAAGGTTAACTCAGGATTTCACCAAGTTCTACCACTTGTTCAGTGGGACGTCACTATGGGAAAATTCATCTGGGCGTGGAAGAGAAGGGAGGTAGAGCCAAGAGAATTTGTCTGCGGATCCCTGGTGGAGGGGCTTGGGCGTTCCTGTTGCCATCATCGATGGGGAAGATTGCTCTTCAGCATCTCACTCCTACGAACCATAGCGGGAACTGGGAGGGCAATGGGCTGTCCGCTGAGTACGGCAGTGAGAGCGGGGAGGGCAATACTGGCATTGCCACATTGCTTCAGGAGTAAGCCCTTCCATTTTCACTGGTATTTTTGGTAGCAAAGGCTAAATTATTTGCCTCTCCCAGAAAATGCATTGTAAAAATGCTCTTTTAAAATATGTCTGAGAGCACTCTTGGGAGAAAGGGGGCAGAGTACTGAAAGACAAAGCATGTGTCCAGAATAAATGAGTGAGATTAAAGTGACTGCTGGTTTAAAAAAAAATGGACTTGTTACATTAAATATTCTAACGTGTTCTTTTTGTCCAGCATTTGAGTTGGAGGCTGTTCTACTAAATATGTCTGATATTCATAAATAGTGAGTCATTCTTGCTCTGAGACTTTTTTTCTAAAAACAACTTCCTGGAGAGTACAAGACTATGAAGTCTTCTATTTTTAAGCATGATTTCCTTAAAAACATGAAGCAATTTGCCTGTCGTGTTACGTTAGATGATTTATTTGTCCTGTTCAGCATAACGTTTCGCTGTGCATTTAGTAATTTCCCCCCACCTTTGGCATTCAGCCTCAGGAAGACCTTTGGGGTAGGTATTTCCAAGCCTTTGTAAGGCAGTGGTTTTTCACTGGTCGGGATTACACAATGCCGAAAAAGCCAGGGCTGAAGTATTGAGGAGGAAGGAAACTGACTTGCTTTAACAGAGCCTCTTGTGAGTCAGTAAGCGATACAGAAACTAAACTTAGTGTGGTTGCTGTGGTGGCAGCTTCTGTAGAAAAATCATTGTAGAAGGTCCGTTTCTTTCAGAAGGTGTCCAGTTAGTAGCATTGGACTGTGTGGAACTTGTGAGTGTGGCAGAAGTCATGACTAACGCCTGTAAATGGCAGAGAGATAAAAGTGGCTGCTGTCCAGCTGGAAAAAACACGGCCAAAGATTGCCTTCAGAGCTTTGAGATGAATAGTAACTAGCATGTACAAGAAGAAACAGAATACTTAGTCTCCTGGCTGCAAAATAAAGATTTTATGGATTTTTCTTGTACAAGATAACGTATGCAGGTTTCTTTGCTCTTAGGCTCAGGCTGCCTTTTCTTCAAACCCAGCTAACCCGGCAATATTGTCTGAAGCTGCTTCTCCTGTTCCTCACGATGGAGGTAAGCTCACGCACTGTATAGTATCCTAACGTTGTGGAAAGCCTAAAGTTAGAGCACAGTCCAAACTGCCTGTAAAAATGTAATCCTCTTTACTAAGGGTGAGACCCTGCCTTTTTGGGGAGGCCAGCACCCTCCCTGCCTGCCCCAAACCACCTTGGTAGAGGTGCTGTAGGAGTCAAAAACCAGGGTTTGCCTACGCAAGGACGTTGTGGCAGACACTAACCCTTCTCCTAACTTCTAGGAATCTTTTCCACGTGAGCCTAACATAATAACATCTGCTGTTGGTGCTGTTTGAGCGCTTTTTAACTCTTACCTCAAACACTTAGTTGTCCTTACGTATTAAGTGTATTTTTGTAAGCTTCAGAGAGCAGCATGGGTCCGAGTGCCTTTCCTCTCCGTATGAGCTTGCTTAGGAATGAACAAACATGAATCTCTGTTAATTGAGCAGTGCCCAGGAAGGTAGAACTTACTCTTGTCAGGCTATCAACAGAAAACTTCTAGAGGATTTTGGGATCAAATGTGTAGTGGGAAATCCCTCAGACCTAAAGCTGAATGACTTGCGCCCGTTTCTTCTCCTTTTCTCCCCTGCACTTGTACATCCACGGAGGTGCACAGGTATGTTTTAGTTCAGAGCTCTGGGTCGGTGTGTTCTGCCTGAAACCTCGAGCCAGCCTGGCCAGCAGCAGTGCTGGAGTAGCTGTCAGGAGTGCTGGTGGATCAGGCGGTGGAGCTCAGCGGATGGAACTGTCTTGGCACTGGTGTGGCTGAGATGACATTGAGACAGGAGTTTGTGTAGCTCACCAGGAACAGATGCTCACCTGGCCTCGCCTCACACACCAGCTTTAACTTTACTTCAGCAGTCTGCTCTTGGTGGCATTCTTTCTGCTCTCCAGAGTTCGAATTCTTTTGCAATCTTTGTGTATGACGTAATTTTGACATCACCTTGTGTGTGAAATGTTCCGGAGCTGTGTGTGGCTGAAGGGTGGTTAATCCCTCAATATATCCCAAAGGAAGGGAGACCTGCACCCTCTACAGGATGTGCCGAACCTGGTGGGAGTGCCTCTGTACCGGCAGAGGCAGGAGAATACGCAGCATCAAGAGCTTCTGGATGTGTTCTGCTGTTTGGAGGTCTCTCTGTTTTGAATGAGAATGTAATACAGTCAGCAAAGATGTATCCTGTGTTGTGGTCTTTGATGAAGAACAAAAGAGAGAAATTGAGTAGCTGTAGAAGACTTCTGTAGCGTTAATTGTGTCTAATGTAGCAAAAATAGAATAAATATTGATTAAAAGCTTATTAATCAATATTGGTGAAACGACAAGCTGATGGATCAGTCTGGAATGAAGATCAGACCGCTCTCGTGTGAAGCAGCATGCAAACATGACCACTGGAGGTATTAAGGAGTAAAAACGTCTCTTGTTTATACTGGAATTCACCTTGCAATGGCCTTTGTTCCTTCCCAGGAAACTTACTTTCTGTTCCTGGCCAGATGTGGATTCTTACAGCAGCTGGTTTTATACACTCGTAAATGAACCAGAGAAACCTGCAATCTGAACTGGGGAGCCTCCTTCCTTCCCAGGCCATGCCTTGCACCACTTTCCTTCCTAAGAAGCCTTTCTGTCCCCACCCATTTGTTGACAATGATGGGAACTCTTAAGAGTTCTCGTAGCTATTGCTTGTTAAGTGGCACCAGTTAATTATCTGTGGAATGTCAAGAGCAAGATCAATCTTATTTCAGTTCTTTTTTCGTCCTTTTTTTTTTATCCTGCTGCCTGCACAGAGGAATCTTCTGCTGGATATTTGAAGGGCTGTGTTTGTTTTGTCGTGTTGTAAGAACTGTACCTGTGAAAGCAGTAGCTGCTGTTTGTTAAACCAGCCAGTGTACTGACGGGTTGGTTGTTCTGCTGTTCTCCTGCAGGCTTATACCCCAGGCTGTATCCAGAGCTGTCTCAGTACATGGGCCTGAGCCTCAGCGAGGAGGAGGTGCAGAGGAACCTGGCAGTGGCAGCAGCTCCGCAGCCGCAGGGTGTAGGTACCAGCCAAGCGTGTTTTAGAAAGTATAACCACTGACTATGTATCCAGCATTCTAGATAGCAGAGTTCTGCTTGTCTTAAGTACCATGTTTGACTGATAACTGAATTTTTTAACTGACAGTGTCTATTTTTCTCCAGTCCTAAAACTGAGCAGTGTGTTTCCAGTGTTTGGGAGAGTGGGGACTGCTGGTGTTATGACTTAATTTGTGTGTTGTTTTGCTTCTTTTTTTTTATTTTTCCTTTTTAAATATAACTTCATATAAACTGATGTATAGCTATTTTAAAAAGTTGAAACTAAGTTGTCTGGCTATTTTGTTTTAATCAGCAACTGGTAACACGACCTTCTACTAATTACATGGTAGCTCCAGTGACTGGAAATGATATTGGAATTCGCAGAGCAGAAATCAAGCAAGGCATCCGCGAAGCGATTTTATGTAAAGATCAAGATGGCAAAATCGGACTTCGCCTTAAGTCTGTTGACAATGTAAGTATAGAAGCTTGTTTTTGCTTATAGAGATCTTACTGCTGGATTAAGTAGTGAAGTTGGTGTACAGTCACAAAATATTCTGTATAATGCTTGCTTATCCATTATCCAAATTTTAAAATCTTTCATTAGATCAGTAACTAGATTTCCAGCTGTCTGGACTAGGATCTCAATTTACAGCAGCAATTTACTTCCAGATGTTTTATAACAACTGAAAAAAAACTTGTTTTTTTTTCTTTTTTTGCACTTTAGAACATGAAATTTTCCTTGCAGAGCTGCTGTGATCCTTGTTAGCAGTTCGAGACTTCCTGTCTCTGTCTTTGTGCAAATACTGCAAAGCCATTTCATCTGAATGTTATTTTTTTAAAAAATAAAAATAAAAAAAATGTACCTGAGGTTTCATGAAGGCTTAAAGTGCTTTTTATAGTTCTCCTAGGCCAGGAAATGCTGAGGTTTTCTTGGAGGAACATGTTTTATTTTCTTTAAATTTTTGCCTCCACGCAAAGTTTGTCTTGACATCCTTTACTTGTTTTTGAGGGGTAATTGGACTAGAAATAGGTTTTCAACACCTTGGGTTTTTTTTTTATTTTTACCACTAGTCTGTCTTGATCTAGTAGTTAAGACTTTTTGTTAAAACAATAATATTTACCCCTTCAAATAAGGCTTTCGTTTTGCTTATATCTTTTTTTTTTTTTTTTTTTAATTTCAAGAAGTCTAGACAGAACAGATTCGACGACTTTCTAACTTTATTCTAGCATTAATTGTCCCTCAGCCTCTTCAAGTTATCTAGAAACAGACTGAACAAATCTTTTTGTCCATTGGGTTGGTGTTATATAGAAAATGGGAAACTTTAAAGCAACGTGTGTTCTGTTGTGGGTCTTCATCTTTAAGGTAGAACTTCCTCGGTGGTTTTCTTTTTTTCTTTCTCTTTTGTAGGGTATATTTGTCCAGTTGGTTCAGGCAAACTCTCCAGCATCCCTCGCTGGGCTGCGGTTCGGGGACCAAGTTCTGCAGATCAATGGTGAAAACTGTGCAGGCTGGAGTTCTGATAAAGCACATAAAGTTCTGAAACAGGCTTCTGGAGAAAGGATTTCCATGATCATTCGGGACAGGTAAAGCCAGCTGCAGATACAGATTGTTGTTATCTGTCTCAGAGGGACTCTGGGGGGTTTGTCTTTCACTTCAGCAGCACTGCAGGCATTAAAAAAAAAAAAAAGTCTTTGTCCATGTATTTCACGATTAGAGTTGCTCAGAAATGTTCCATTTTGTGGGGAACAGTTCAAATAGCAGCCAAAACACCTGTAAACTTCCAGTGCACACCTCTTGCCTGGGCATGATGAGGAGACAGATGATACCTGATATGGCAAGATACGTGTCTTGAAGCTTTTTCAGTGTTCTTTAAGAACCAAGTTTGATGCCATGGAGGGCAGGTTGTGTCTCTCAGGGCAGCAATTTCTACCATGTATTGAATGAAAATACTGTGGGAGCAGATCCCCTGCTCTGTCGACCGCTTCTGTGCCCGACTCCCCGGCCCCTCCTGGATTGACTAGCTCTTTCAGACACAATTTAAAAGTTTGTTGCCTGTGGAGCAGTAGAAATGTCGTTGAGGAAGCCTTGGACTCCAGAATCCTGTGGTCTACCTGTAGTTGTTAAAACCGCCTGCGAGTTTGATCTATCGTGTAATGTTTGTAGGGAAAACTTAATTTTTTGTGATTGGTTGGTGTGGTGGATGTTGTATGGATTTTTTAATTTTTAATCCAAATGGTGAAATATCCAAATAGGGAAAATATGT
Organism: Syrrhaptes paradoxus; assembly: GCA_013400615.1. Lineage (NCBI taxonomy): Eukaryota > Metazoa > Chordata > Aves > Pterocliformes > Pteroclidae > Syrrhaptes > Syrrhaptes paradoxus. The sequence goes on along the minus strand of VZTO01000686.1, from coordinate 16,315 downwards.
AAGGTTTATGTACAAGTTTACATATCCAACGTGACTTCAGCTTGGAAAGATGAGAATAAAAAGCAAATATTAACAAAATTCAGTTAAACTCAGCTGTTTTTCATTGTAGCTGATATGTGAGTCTCTTAAAGTACTTTTTGTGAATCAAAGATGCTGAAAGTGTGTGTGGCTCTTTTCTGTGGTTTAGTAGACATGAAAACACTTTAAATTTCTTGTACTTACAGGCCTTTTGAACGAATTATTACTATGCACAAGGACAGCACAGGGCATGTTGGTTTCATATTCAAGAACGGAAAAATAACCTCGATAGTGAAAGACAGTTCTGCTGCGAGAAATGGACTTCTCACCGAGCACAACATCTGCGAAATTAACGGCCAGAATGTAATTGGATTGAAGGTAACGAGGAGTGGGTGTGAATAGCTGGGAGCTTTGTGGGTGTGTATAGGAATTTTGTTTTGGATAATCTGTCAGTTTGAGTAATGCAGGTACGACTTCTCGTTTAATCACAGGACCCTCAGATTGCAGACATCTTGGCGACAGCTGGCAATGTCGTGACCATCACCGTCATGCCTTCCAGTATTTACGAGTACATCATAAAGAGGTGGGTAAAAGCCAGAGCAGCCCTGGTATTCGTTGGAATCGAGCTGACAGGGACTGTTTTTCAGAGGTTAAATAAAGGGTACTCGTGATAAGACCCAATGGGAAATTCAACGGGAAGGCCGGAGAAGGGGTGGAGGGAGCCTGATGCTCTAGTCAGACCGGTGCTCTTTGGTTCTCTTTTTAAAGCTGCTCACATATTAGTGATGTTGCCTTTTCTCCTGAAAAACCCTCTTCTCAACATAATTTTACTCAAATTGAGTCTCCAAGAACATACAAACACATGGATAACGTACCTATTTGTTGTTTCTAGTGCAGCTCATGCTGGTGACATAAACACGATTCTTGGCGGGATGTAGTTGGCTTTTTTCCTAATCCTTTGGCAGCACTGGCTTTCTACAGCTAAATCTGTCCTGCAAAAATGTTTTTGAAGTTGCTAGAAATTAATAATGCTTCGGGTATAATTGAGTCTTTTTTCTCCACTTGGTATGTTCTGTCTCCAAAGCAGGTTTCAGCCGCAACAGTCCCCTTTCCCCTGCTCCGTGTGATGCTTGCGCACATGCCTGCACCCTGAAAGATGCTGATGACGCAGCTCAGTTCCTAATCAAAACGTTGAGTTACAACAGGGTGCAGTTTGGTGCAGCTTTTCTGTAGTAACCTATTTGTTACAAAAAATGGTGGAGCAAAGGGCCACCCTTTAAATTGTAAGAAAGGGCAAACAGTGACGAAGGTGCACTGATCAGAAGCGTTATCGGTCTTCTACAGTTGTCGTACAGAACTGAACGCCTTCTTCTTTCCTTCAGGATGGCGACTAGCATTATGAAGAGCCTGATGGATCACTCCGTTCCCGAAGTCTAAACTCCCATCACGTGTGTGTGTACATACATATAACGATGATTCCACTCAGCTCGGGCTGTTCTACTCAGTGATCTCTCTCTTCTGCACATGAGCCTTTCTGGAGTCTAAGAGAAGACGTGCTGCATCGAGCATTTGCATCTATCATGGCTGGGAATGTTACCGTTCAACATATCTTGTTTATTCACAAACTGTAAGACTTGTAGCCTTATGCTTGACCAATGTGAAATTCCAATTGTGTTACGACTTCTTTTCCTAGGTCTCTTCTTTAGTTTGTTACTCTAAGCCATTGCGACTAAAGGAACCAGCGAGCACTTGCAGAGTTGTTACCCAGAACAACGCTGTGCTTTGTATGGTTACGACCAATGAGTATTTTTACTGCTTTCTGTTTGCAAGAGTAGATTTGAAATAGCAGAGTAGGAGTATGGCTTGTACTAGTTAATTTCTTGTTCGAGTAGAGACTGTTTACACAGGAATGCCGGCTAAGCTGAATAGCGCTGAAGGCATCGTTCAGTAAGTAAGCAATCCAATAAACGTAGTGTACAGCTACTCAATCTTTTTATTACTTGTTATACAAATTGTAACTAAGATGCTTATCTCCTGCCTTAACCATGTTCTTAAGGATTCAGAAATAACCAAATAAATGACTGAAACTTTAGACGTGCATGTGTGCATAGTGTTCAAGGTAAGCAAAGACCGATGTTAAGGCCAGTTTCACCAACAGCACAGACAGGCCGGGAAATACAGGTTACAGGAGCTTTCTGAAGAAGCTCCCTGCCTCCAGTGTTGAAATGTTGTGAAAGGTTAGATGGGGGATGCTATAACCAGATCCACTTCACTCTTTTCATACTGTCAGCTTACCGTGGAATAGCAGCCCAGCTGTTCTGCAGGATGCATTCATTGTAGAGGTGCAGTTTTGTTTTCAAATTTTCATTTTTCAAGACTGATAGAGCTTGCTGGGTGTACTGGGTGGGGGTGGATGGAGTTAACTTTCCGTGGAGCAGGGGATGGTGCTGTGTTAGACACCTGTGACTAGCACAGTGGTGGTAACACCCGTGTTTCTGCCGTTGCAGAGCAGTGAAGGGATCAGATAAATCCAGGAGCTCTCTCTCTTTAAGTTCTGTATTTAAATTCCATCTCAAAGATATTTCAAAACATGAAGATGCAGAAGATTATTAAGAGAAGGGTAGGAACAGAAGTGATGACGGGCAGTAATGCAGCGTAACACTAACTTCAGGCACAGCATGAGGGGAAGACTTTATATCCACACGTTACATGTGTGTAGAACTGTTTGCTGTTAGCCTGAAAGGAAACAAAACAGAATTGATCCCCTAAGACATCAGTGCCATTTTTCAACAGGAAAAAGCAACACAGAGTATGTTCTTAGTGTTCTCTATGCCTCTGGAGATAGCCACAGTTGGAGATGTGACACTGACCCCTGCTCAGAACATCATCTGCCTTAGCAGTGTTCAAAGCAGGATTTACCCATGTATGCATCTTCACGAGGAAGAAGGTTTTACTACACACGAGGTACAGACACTGTCATGAGACAGGGCACGAAGCTGCAAGCATCCTTAAAGTCTTAAGAATGCAAATGCTGCTTTGAAGCCAGTTCAACCAGCATGCGATGATGTATTCTATGTAAATCAAACAGTGCTGCAAGATAAGAGCCCTTTAATTACAGAAAAATAGGTCTTTAATTTCATCTCAGATATCACTTTAGACAAGCATTTTCAGTGTGATAGTCCATGGAAAACAGATGCATACACAGGGGGAGTTAGAGCTCCCAGTGAAGTCACCGTGAAGTAGAAAGTTGTCGTTGAACAAAGCTTCCTATCTGGTTGAACTTCAGCAGCCGTCATTGCACACAGGTAAGTTCATTTAAAAGGTTTGGTTTAAAATAAGAGTTCATTCAAATGTCTGGAGGGAAAGGCACTTAGTACTGCAGTTTCCAGAACATGATTTGTTTGTCTTCCCCTCCGGTAATAGCACTGTTGCACTGTTCGTTCATCCACATGGACACCACAGCACCTGGGGAATAAACAAACGAGTACATCTAAATGAAATCCCAGTGGCAGTCGAGGTGATGGATCAGATCTTTTTAAGCAAGTACAGGATCACCTGATTGTTGGTTTGGTTCACACTGACACCAGATATGCCAGGAGGAATTGCAGCAGGTTGCCAGGTGGCTGTTGTTACAGCAATGATCTCACGCTGCCTCCGTTGGCTTTGGGTGCCAGAGGGACACTGGCAGCTGGAGGAGATCCTACAATGCAGGTGGGACACTGCCTAAAGGCTCATGGGAGGAGGTTTCTCCAGAAAGGGGGATTTTGGATTTCTCCTACAAGGTGTATTCACAGCTTCTAGCAAGATGCCTAGAAACCCACTTCTGAAAGGCTCCCCTAGCCACAGAATGATCCCCAGACAGGCCAAGCTCCAGAGTACAAAGCTACAGCACTTCTGTCCCCAGGCATTACCTTTGTCAGTCTTGTCATCAGCAATATTCCTCATTGTTATTACATTTCCTAGGAGGCTCATGTGGACCTGCTTTTAGTTGTGGTGTTCCAGGTAACACTAACATCAGGACCAGCCCACTGACTGAGCAGATGACTCTCAAACTCATCAGTAGTACCAGAGCTGGAAAATTGCAATTCTCAGTTTGAGAAAAGGAACAGTTCAGGTGTACCTGTATGTCCTTTGATTCTTTCAATAACTTTTCCTCCAAGAAGGTCCCAAACCAGTAATTCACCAGACTGACTTCCTGATAAGATGGTGTTTCCATCCCACTTGAAGCACCTGTAAGTGTGAAATCAGTTCACTTCAAGCTCTTCTATAATGAGAGCCAAACATTTCCAAACTAAGCCAAAAAGAATGGAAAATGCAGGTACAAAACTGAAGAAAACTCTACCCTTTAACACAGGCTTCCTGGAAAGGTTATTCCCGAATTATTTTAAACGGTCACAACCCTTTTGTATGTGTATATGTGCATACACATATATATTTATGGATACACACACACAAGAGACAAACAAGTGTATTCCAAGTATGGCTACTGTATTTTTACTCCAGTAACTCAGGAAGCATTCCCTCTGTTTGCCTGATAAACCATACAGAATGCATTTTCACAAATCTGTATGCATTTTGGTTTAAAAAAAAAAGTTATCATTCTTTAACAGCCAATCTTTTCTTATATTATCAAAACAAAAAGGAAGGACTGCAACACCCCCCCACCTCCCAGCCCCTTCCTTCCCCAAAAAAAGCCCAAAACCAAAATCGAGATTATTGACAGTAGACAGTTCTCTTACTTGAACCATCTCTTGTTAAGACATTTCAGTAGCTCAGCTGCTGCAACAGCTGCTTAGCTACAGCTCTCACCACCTTTTATGGAAGTCAAAGTTGTTGAAAAAATTCGAGTTGTTTACTTAGAGACTTGTTTGGTTTTGTCCCAGTCTGGAAAGCTTGACCATAATGCACACAACATGCGAGAACGTTAGCCTGTACACTTCAAAAAGTAATTCAATAAGACAAATTTGCCACTTTTCCGTTCTGCCATCACCAACCACCAAGCATTTCCACAGTTCACCACGTTGGCCACGCAGTTCATCACCTGTATGTTCTCAGGATTACCTCTGCGGCACATCAGTGCTTACAGAAGAGATGAGCATTCCAGTTTGTACATCGATGACTTTGAAACTGCAGTCCTCTCCTGTGCTGAGCAGATGTCTGCTGTCTGTGCAAAAGAAAAAAGAAAAAAAAAAAAAACAACAAAGCATGTTTAGACATTGCGTTCTAGTTACCAAAGCAGTCTGCAGTACAACACACTGGGTATGAAATTGGCCCACTTATTTATAGATAATTTACTGTAAATAAGTATCTAAGCAAGCAATGATAAACCAAACTGGCTTAGAGTTGAGACTACTGGTCTACAGCCTACAATGAATAAATTCTTTATAATGGAGATGGATGTGTGTCAATCCAAACCATCCCATCATCCTCCTTACAGCAGCTAACTCCAATAACAAGGGTATATTGCATGACAGCAGGAATAAGATTCCCTTTGAAACTCCCAACAGTCCATACTAAAAACTGAAATCCAACGTACCGGGACTAAAAGCAGCATCAAACACAGTCCCAGCGTGACACGGCAACTGGTGCAGCACTGTTGCTGTAGGAACATCCCAAACACTAAGGGTACCCTCCTTGGTTCCAGATGCTAGGAGAGTATTTGCAGCATTAAGGTCGATGGTATTTACCTAGGAAGTTAAACATCCCATGATTTTCCTGTTCTTTCATGTGAGCCATTCCGAGACAGGTTTTAAACAAACACAAAGCAAGCCCATTATCCACACGTTGGTATTTTATTTACAAAAAGCCTTTCCATTTAATTCTGCAACATCCTTAATTCAGGACAATTACTAAAAATCCTGCCTATAAGAAGTAAAAGACAGGTCCCTCGGATGATATTTTAATATGTTTTTTCTTTTCAGAATCAGAAACGCAAATTGACATTTCCGATTACATTTAGCACCCGTACACTCCACCTAATGGAATCCTTTACCCTTCAGGGTAAAATTCTTTAAACAACTTCCAATTCTCTTGGGTACAGTTCTTAAATGCTATCAGAGCTGTTTCAGCATTTCCCTGTGTTATGACCTGTTAAAATACTATTAAGACACAGTAATTGTAAATATTCTCCTAGAGTGACATTGGAGGCTATCAATAAGTGTGCGGTTACACATTTATGACTCGCTGCACACAGTGTGTTTATATATTTACAGTGAAATTCAGTAACATATTTTATAGCATGGTCAACAACTCACAAATTATTTCTCATTTGCTCGCCTTTAGCAAAGATATATTAAGAAGCAGCTGTAACAATGAAAATACTCAAAACCTATCAGTCTGTTTGCAAAAAGCAAAGAAGCAAACAAAAAAAAACCCAAACCACCAGTCCTCCCTGTCTCCCCTGGAACTTGGTGCATACAGGCAAGGCAAAGAACCTCTGTTGGTTCAGTGCCCAGGAGTGGACCTTTCAACCAAGGACGCAGGTGCAGGACACATCAGACAAGAAAAAAAAACCCAACTGAAAAGCCCTTACACACACACTTCCCCAAACAACTCACCCCCTCACCCCAATCTGCTAGACCTTGCCTTTGATTCTGATAAGCAATTAATTTTCTGAGATCCGATATCCCCGTACTTACGCTAACATCGTGTTCTAACTCTGCAAGCAGCTCAAAGTGGTGTTTTTTACTGCTCAGGGTCTCGCCGGGTACGCAGTGCCACACCTACAACACAGACAGGGCAGTTTGCTCCAGGGGGCATGGGCAGAACTCGGGATGAGTTTCTTCAGGACTGAATTCCCACATCACACGAGGGCTGCTTGTGTTAACTGCTGGCCTTGCCTACATGGCAGACAACACCCCCAAATGGCAGCTGAACTCCTTTACCCCAAGCAGTACGAAACACGACTATGTTGATCCCCGAGAACTTACAGAATATCTTGTATCACCGCCCTGAATGTACCCAGACAGAAAGCCATGCACAAGGCTTGGGGAAACGCATGCCCCTCTCTAATTTCCCAACTACCCACGGAACCGCAGGCATGCTCTTCAGATTAGCAAGTTCTTGGGCCACTGAAGGACATAAGCTACAAAACTATTAAATGGAAACATTTTAGAAGCCTATTGCACTCCAGCAGAATCACTAATGGTCACAACATCCCAGTTCCTCCAACAAATAGAGTTTGCCTCCAAAACCCCCACATTTAGAGGAAGTTAGAACAAATGAAATTTAAGTAGCACTTCAGCTTTGAAACAGAGTTGAGATACAGCTAAATGAAGAAGAGATCCTAGAAATAAACTTACTCTGATAGTAGCCAAGTTATTATTCTAGTACAACAGGTCCATCCACTCCAAAGCATTTGGCTCGCTGAATATTTAAGTGCTGGCTATAAATAGTTATTGAAGTACAACAAACCCATACACAAACCTTCACGGTGGAATCCCAAGACGCAGAATATAAACGCCCATCACGCCAACAGATCTTACTGACTGCATCATCGTGGCCCATTAGGATATCTTGCTGTCTTCCAAATGCAATGGAATAAAAATATCTAACAGGAGAAGGTTACGAAAGCATTACATCTTCGGAAAACTTGAACTTGTTTTCTAAACAAAGTAACTTTGCTTCTACAGATTCTAACAGAAATCTACTGAAAAAAGTAGAAATACAGACACTGCTTAATAACAATAGATTTCTGTGTTATTTTTTAAAACCATAAACATAATGGCCAAGGCACTGTGTTATTCAATAGAGCCAATAGGAAGGAAATACACACATGTGATTGTCCCATGAAGAACTTATGACAGTGGTATCTCCTGGTAAGATTAGACAAGATGACAAAGCCTGTAAAGGAAAGAAAAAGAAGGACAAAAAAAGAAAAAAAAAAAATCACTGTTTATTTCTTCCCTCAAATCACATAGAGGTACATCAACATACTTCTGGAGAACAAGCAGCATTTTAATCTTCTATACAGACATCATACAGGTGTTATATGAACACGAAGCAAGAAAAACCTTATGGGCTGGACACTGAGCACCAAGAATACTTCATCTCAGGTAGCACTGAAGTTCAGCAACACATGCAGAACTGAGGGATCTCCTTTTTCAAAACGCTGGTATTTCAGGGACATGGTATGTAATTCCTCACTCAGGAGGAACTGGGCCAGCTCTTTATCTCATAAGCTACTGTCAATTCTAGATGCAAACAGCTCAGAGAAACTAAAAATGAAGGTTTCCTTTGATGTTTGTTCTCCATGACAGCTACTTATCAGCTCAGCTCTTTCAAACCACAGATGAGAATAGTAGGAATTGGATAGTCACAACAAGAAACATTCTTTATAGACAGCTGCCTATTTCCCTTTTTTTGTCCCCCGTAGAGATGAGGGTACAGAGAAAGCTGATATATCCTAGTGTCCTGCCTCAATAAAGGACTCTGAACATGGCAGCTAGGAGTTAATCTTTATGACCCAGGTCTTGCCACAGTGCTCAAACACAGAAAATCAACTACAGAATCTCTTTCCAAGTCCTGTTTTAGAAGCAGAAGAAAAAAGTTGTTCAGAGGCAGTGGAGATCACTGCTTGCTGAGGAAGGATGGCTCGAATTCGCCCACCGTAGATTCCACTCCCTGTGCTTAGTTTTCCTCTGCCAGCTGACTCACAGGCTTCAAACACTTCGGAGCACTAAGGCAATGCTGGATGTGAGCACACGGGTGGAACTGAAGCTTTGTGACCCTGGTCAGTTCACGGTTGTTCAGGAAGACTCCTCTGCTCACACCAGACTATCCCTGTCTGCCACAAGCCCTTCCCTGGACAGCAGGGCACCTCAGATCAGAGGCAGCACAGAAGTAAAGTGCAACCCTTCATTGCTCCCTTCCCACACCTGCAGAATGCTCTGTCTCCCTGGAGGGCTGACAGAGTCTCAGTTCACTCCGCTAAATTATTCACAAACAATACAATTCAGCAGGCAGGGGAAGAAAAGAGGCACTGATGCATGCTAAGAGCTATGTCTGCGAGTAGCCTTCAGAAGATTCCCAACGATCTCGTTTGTATTTTGACAGCAACTTACCATGTTTGAAAAGGACACACTTCTCTGGATCCTTTTTGATTCTTTGGAAAACATCTTCAGAGTTGAATCTGGGGATAATGGATAAAATAGAAGATAAAAGGACTGGGTTATATTACAGAAGCTAGTCATTTCGTTCCTGTTTGAGTATTCAAATACCTTACTATGAAAAGCAGGTACAGGTTTCTCAGTCTTTGAGAAGATCTGAGCCTGGAACTAGCCTGTTTTGTACCAGTGGACTCCCCCATGCCCAAACTCTACGAGAACTCTGGTATCTAAAGGGAGAAATCCTAAGCCTAGATATAGATAATATTGAAATCCATGAGTCAGTGATCTAAAACGTAACAAATTAATGTACTTAAGTTATTCAATGACTGGAAATAGATATTTAACTTAATTTCTATAATAGGGGACTTGCAAAGGTGGCAATCCAAAAGCCAAACAGAAGCAGCCTTCACATATGAATACTGACATTCCCTCAAACAGCAAGAAGGCATTTAACATCAAATGAAGACAAGAATCTTGCATTTGGCAGAAGATTAGGGCCATTCCTTTCATGACTGTAAATAAACCAGAACTCAGTGATTCCAGAAATATCCCATTTAACGCTGTCTTCATTTTGCTCTCAGCAACAATATTAACGGGATTCAATCTTAACTACATTTCAGAGTTTCACGCTATTTTGTTCACAAAACATTAACTTGTGTTCACACTGCAGGTTCTAGTAAATACCTCTGCAATTACACTTACCCTGGGATGTAGTGAAAACAGACGACCCATTGCAAGTGACTGCTATTCCAGTAATTGCCCTGTTGAATACAAGTAAGCTTAGAGGTGATTTGAAACTTCACCACCACACTGTAAATTGACTATAATTGAAATTTGTAATTTGATCTCTGTATGAGCTAAGACATTCAGGATTAAAAACACTGCAGTGATGTGTTATATGCCTTGAGGCAAAAATATACCTCGATGTGATATGTGAAACAGCAGTACACGTTCCCCATATTGTTCTGTAAGAACTGCATCCTCATCAGAAAGGACATGCCCACGTGAAGAGGATAAATAGTTTCACATTCAGCCTTTCCAGTCTAGGATTAGCTATAAAAGAGTCAGGAACCTGCCTACAAGCAGATAATGAATACCTCAAGTGTCAAGAATTGGAACTTGCGTGTCTTTGCTTCTCAAATTTGACAAAGTCACTAGAGTCTAGAAATGCAGACATACAGCTTATGTCAGCTAAACTTCTGTTACACAGACCTGCTTCTCTTTTTTTCTCAGCAGCTTTCAGAAAGAAAAAAATAGAATCAGACACCCTTTCTCACCTCAAGTATCACCTCGTTTCTGGCCAAGAGAATGTTATTTTCTGGGCTGGGTTACAGTCACCAAGAAAGTAGTTGCACCCAAGGCAGTAAGAAATCCTCCTACTAGTCCAGCCACTAGGACAAGGGATGGGGCTAAAGGAAAAATCTGTTCTTTAAAATAGAGCTGCCGTTGTTCATTGTTTTCAGATATTTTCAAAGTTCACCTGAAGCGCCTGTACTAACTCATGGCTTCCTAGGAACCCATCAGAACAGCAGTTTGGTTCCCGGATTAACTGAAAACCTATAGTTGGAAACTTGTCAAGCTGCTCATACAGCAGCAGCTTGAGTGGCTTAACCTTTCAAATCAAACGGGATGAAAAAGAAGTTGGGTCTTCCTGGGGTTATAAATAAATAAACAGGAGACTTTGGCTGCTGCTGTCACAATTTTAGAGAAGGGAAATCAATATCTGCTTCAGGTGCTACAATGATAATGAACTCAGCTCTAGATCTGCAAAAGGAACAACATCAACAAAGGTGACAAATGCGTTTTCTGGATTGATAACCCATCATACACTCAAATTCATCTTGTGTAATCAAATCAACGAGCTGCCTCAAAGAAAAATATTGACCTTCAACTACAAGCCATCATGCAGATGGACACACAGATACCCCACCCCTTCAATTCAATGAACAATTCTGACTGCGAAAGAAAAGAATACTACCTACTCTTTGTGAATTTTATATTGCTCATCTAATTTTAGTTTGGCAATATTGTTCCAAGCAAGTGTTATGCTTTCTTCTGTCAGATCTTCAAATGATTCTTCATTTGGAGAAACTGCAATAAAATGCCACAATGAAGTTTCATCACAAATAGAAAACAGAAAGATAGATTTGAAATAACTAGGTACATGAAGTTGCAAACATAAGTAGAAAAGTACAGAAATCATGCAGAGCTCCAGGAATAAGAATTTTTGGCTAATGCTAGGAGCTAACTTTTTTACAAATCTCTTCCTGAATGCATAGGCTTACACAGCCAAAAATATGATTTTTCTCCAAAAAGCAGGGCTTTTAAACTGAAGACTTTACAGAATACACTTCCAAAATGGAAAAAAAACCCAAAAAATCCAGCCAACCAAACAAAAAAAATACAAAAGAACTTCTCTGCAGAGATGTTTTGGCGTCCCACTGAGACAGCAAGACCTTCCAAATGAAAAATACCAAGAAAGCTATCTACTGCTACAATACAGCATGTGCTTTTGTTATTCTATTGTATCCTGTTAGGAATGTCACAACTTCTGCTGTAAACTGATGAGGACCATGGCATCTTAGTTTCAGAAAAATGGTCAAAATTCCATATTGAGCAGAAGCCTTGGGTGGCATTATATATCCTTTTCTTGAAGGAAGTTATTCAATCAACACTGTCCTTACAGTATGAAGGGAAAACAAATTAATTTCTTTACAGATTTTCCTTTAAGTCATGGAAAAGTAAAAAAAAAAAAAAATAAAAATCAAATGCTTAATGTAAGTTCGTAGGGTTTATTTAGACCAAGCCAACCGATCACCCCAAAGACATCCCTATTCAAAACTGGACAAATCTCTACATCATTTAGAATGCCTGCGGATATGCTAACTGGAAATGCTGTCGTATGAGCTGGATTTTGAAGGGTCATGAAAGGGCAAGTGTGATAGCCCTCCCACAGCTTCAAAAGCAGAGGTTGAGCAGTCCCAGAAGAAACCACTGGAACAGAAGGCAAAAACGCAGGACAATGTGTTTTCAAATGTGAAACTCATCTTGCCGGTTTAACAGTTAGTTCATGGACTTATTTTAAGTTGGCTTACAGGGAAAGTAGCCAAGAGAGTTGTATAATGAGATCCTCTGGGAGATACAGAACTTCTCAAAACTACAAACCCACTGCATCCTCAGTTGATCTGTTATACATTTACCTGGAGACTCCGTTACGGAACCGCTGTGACTAGATGTTCGAGACAAGCTTTTCAACTTCGGTATTATCCTTCGGGGATGAGGAATTGTAAACAACTGTTTCGGTGTCTGTCCAAACTCCAAGATTTGTGTCAGCAGAGCTACTTTTTCATTGGGATCCATGATACTTTATAAAAACAAGATATTAAATTAAGCCAAGAAGGTGAGTAGCTTTTTTTCCTCCCCTCCCCTGAAAGAATGTGTGCATACGTGCAGTTACTACAGCACTACAGCTTTCCCAAATTCTTACAGAAGTGATTTACCACAGATGTGACAGTCACATAGCAGCTTCATTATTTTGAAGTATTTTTGAATTATTTTTGACAGTATTCTCACCAACTAAAAAAAAAAAAGCAATTTCACAAAACCCAAACTGAAGAAGTTCAAGTAATAACCTTTCAATATGTGCTAAAAATTACAACACGATGCTGGTTCGCTGCGTATTTGGGAGTATAACATGGAAGCACTACACCATCCATGTACAGAGCACTTCTACAGCCAGCAGAGAACTTGGAGGGACACTGAGAAATTTAGTTAACTGCTTTAACAAAGATATTCTGATTCTTATTAATTACCTGTTTAAATCCACTCCTCCTTCATAAGTTAACGGGTGAAACACTGGGAGAAAAAAAAAAAGTTGATTTGTACAATGTAGCTATTTAAAGCTCATTTTCTTTGTCTTGCATACATACTACAAAAAAAAAGTTGTATTTTTTACTCAACTTGGTTATACTGAGCAACTAAGCTATTTCAGCAGGCTATGGAGTTTGAGGTCTTGTGGTTTAGTCCTAGGTTTCTTACTTGAAAAAAGTTTAGGATTTCTAAGAGACTCAGAGAAAGTTTCTGAAGAAATCAGTCCTTTCATAAAGAAAGGATGATCCCACCCCCCTCCCCCAAAAAAAAAGAAAAAAGAAAAGCACTGTTGTATAATCAGGCATTATAGATATGCTGTTATTTACCATTCCTGCCTAATTAAAGCATCCCCCTTTTATTTTCTTTTTTTTCCTGTTTCTATGGAGTGCTTATTTACCATTGTGAGCTGCAACTGCTTCACTTCCTTTCTGCTTGTAGCCAAATATTATGTCAATCCATTCATGAAGATGTTCTGATACATACTGACTTTCTAAAGCCTCTTGGCTCTTCTGAAGAAAGTCATCGGGACCTGGCAAGAGAAATATTAATTAAAGGAGAAAGTATCCCATTCTGTATTGGGATCCATCTCTGTTCCTCTTCCTTCTTGAAAAAGCAAGCAACCAAAAAACTCCCAACCCCAAGACCCCACACCAAACCTCAAATTTGCTGTAAAATTAAACACAGCTACTAATTGTATCAATGTTTTAAAGCAAAAATGCCTTCAGAAGAAAACAGAATGGACATTTTTGAGAGAACCACCACCATCCCAGGAATCTAGATACTACAAGAAGTTTTGATTACTATTACCTGATGCCCAAGGGGGAAGCTCTACGTCTTCAACCATCTTTCCACCTTGCCTTTTTCCCAAGTCCAACTTCAAACTGTTCACGAGAAAACTAGAATCATTTTCATAAAATTCTGGAATCAACTGGAAGAAAAAAAAAAGATGTTTTAAGATTAGCTTAGCTTTGACCACTTAAGTAGAATACAGTCAGTAAAAAAAATTATCAAAGTTCATATGTCAAGCTCTAAAGTTGGCTAGTAATTTTTCCAGTCTTTCTTCTCTGTTAGTGGAGGAGAACTAGAAACTTCCTTCCATTATCCTTTCAACTACTTTTAGGCTTCCTGACTACCTACAAGGCAATTAGAGTGATATAAATATTTTTAACATGTCAAGTGCGACATAAGAATCCATAATATCTAAGGGTATCTTCAGAACACTAACTGTCCTTCTCATTTTTAAGATACCAGGTAAGAGTCAAGAAAAAAAATCTAGAATAAAACTAGAATGACGACAAAAGTTTATTTAAAGAGCACCATAGCTAACCAACCTTAATTCCATTACCATTAACTATAGACTTCTTTTTAAAAAAGTATCACTATATTAAACTCCTTTATCAAAGAAACATTATTTAACAGGAACCACCATTTGACAGTTAATAATTCTCAACATATTCTACAAGTTATGGTTTCTATAAGGCTCAAAAAAACTAAAATAAAACTTCTATAGTTTTAACCTCTCCAGCTGTACTGTTGTAACACAGCTAAATCCTAAATTGCATCTTTTCAGCCTTAATCCACTCTGATAATTCCCACTTATTTCAACAACACATTCACAATGCCGCTTCTGTTAAAAGACTGAAAGCAGACACAGACAAGCACTCATGGAATTAGAGAGAAGAAATTAAAGATGTTAAAGGATTAACAAAATGCAGTCAGCAGCCTTAAAAAACCAACACACAAATAAATATCACAAACAACAAAAAAAAAACCAACCAAACACACCCCATATCCACCCCAAAGCTCTCAAATCAACAGGAGACAGCTGAGAACACAAAGCATAGCACAAATACCAAGGACTTGAATAATTTTCCAGCTATTTACCTCTTTGAAATCTGTTGCACCATCCAAACAGTTTTTCCAGGTTTCTGCAAGACTAGATACCACATATTAATCACACATTTGTTAAAAAAATATTTTTTAGGGCTTTGCACTCCCTAGAGGCGTATTTGAAAAGAAAACCAACCTAGTTATAGACAAAATGTAAACAAACCTGTTGAACATTCTGTCAGCATGATCAAACTTCCCATTCTGCAGACAGAGCATGTATTCTGGAGCTAAGGAGAAAGCAAAAGTCACCAGCTTGCTCCAAACATTGGGGAGGTACCTGTCTGCCCAGAGAGCGTGTAAAAGCTGTCTTACCCACTCTAACGAGGTAAAACAAAACGTAACCCGGAGATGAATAATGGCTCCCATACATGAACTTAGGCTCCGGCATTTCCTGATAACGTGTCTGCAACACATGAAGAAAGAGAGGTCTGTTTAAAATCAGCACTCCTGCTTTCCTTCAATATTGAACCCATACAGCTTTTTTTTTTTTTTTAAGACAGATTAGGACCACCCTCAATTTTTTTTTTCTAACAATAAACCAAACTCTAAGTTCTAATAACCATGCAGTTGTTACAACTTATCATCCAGAATTATCAGGTTTTCAGCTTTTTTTCCTTTCTGTCACATGTAACTGCAGTGATTCAACTTCAAAGGACTGCAAAGAAATCCTTCCTTTTTGTCTTCCACGTGAAGTTTAATGAGAGCATGGATAAACATACTGACTTCATTCAACCTGGAAGATTCCTTCCTGTCTGAAGCTCCTATCCATTATCCCTAAGCCTTATCATAATATAAATAAAATGACTTTCACTGCAACACATGTGAGGCAGCTAAGAGTTTGAGGAAACAGATCTTAGAAAGAAAACTTTATTTACTGTTATTGAAAACTTAATATTGATTGTGTTCTTATCCCCCACAACCTTAGGAAACTTTATGATTTTGAAATACTTAATCCTTTTTTGTCAACATAATGCAGTTAGTCTCACAATATTTTTTTTTCCTATTGTTTCACTAAGAACTAATAAAGGTTCCAAATACAGTCATGGTCTGTAAAGGATTTTGGAATAATTAACTTACCATAGGAGATAATTATTTTATACAAAGAATTGAAAGCCAAGATAGTAAGAACCTTCTAAGCCTGTAACCATGTGTTTGACTACTTATGAAGAGAAAGCATGACTACTTTGAGAAATGGAAAAAGTTTGTGCACTATCATCAGCATGTAGAAATTTACAGTTGGGTGCTCTGATCTCCATGGATCCAGATTTCCTTCCTTTGATGTACTCTCCCTCAAATTCAACACTTTTCTTAAAAGGAAGTACTCAACATTCCTACTACTCTTTTGTTTAATTCATACACATATTTTACATTATGCATTTCAATCCATTGCTCTTGAAGTTTTCTATTTCCAAATATGCTTATAGCATCTC
>VZTO01000685.1:232755-274732 GCA_013400615.1 Syrrhaptes paradoxus | reverse complement strand
GGCGGTTGGGCGCGCGGGGGGCGGCTGGGCACAATGCCCGGGCACCCTGAGGAGCGCTGCCGCTCCCGCCCCCGGGCCGCTGGCCCTCGCCCAGGCGGTCGCGTCGCAGGCCCGCCCGGACCTGGCGGCGGCGAGCGCACTGTTCCCCGGTGCTGGCTGTGCCCCAGCAGCCTGTGGCACGGGACAAACGGTGCAGTTCTGTGTGCTGCTACAGGCGCTGGGGACGTCGCTCATCCCGCGCCGATCCCCGAGGGTTTCTGTAGGCAGCGGATTATACCGAATGCTACGGAAACGCTCGGGAGTGTGTCCCGTAGAGCCGGCAGCGGCTGCCCCGGGCCAGCCCCGGACCGCGCCGCCTCGGCCACTCTGTCCGCGGCTGGGAGTTGGCCCCTGTTTCTCATAGTACCGCAACTGCAGGGCCCTCATCACCATTTTTAAAAATGATTTACTAAATGGAATAAACGCTGGGTGCTACTGCAAATAATGCTGTGCGGGAGGAGATTCGCTTAAATATAGTTTGTTGCGTGGGCTGCCGGGGAAGGTGTCAGTGCGCTGGGGCTCCAAGGATAGCACGGAAGAGGTGACATTCATGCTGCCTTCAGCTGGGAACGTACTTCTCCCCTTTGCTAGAACTGCTGTCATAATATGTCAGAATATAGGCATGTTTTACATCAGGTTTTATCTGTCGGTATTTGACAAGGAGAAAACTTCAGTCAGCTAATGCACAGTATTTTCCATAAACGAGAACGATTGTGCAAAATCATGCTAGTTGGTTTACTTCTGTAAATACTGATTTACTGGCGAGGTTATAAGCTAGGTCAAAAGCAACATGAAGAAGACATCTTTCAAAATACAAGCTAGTATATGGAGAAAATGATTTTCAGGTGTCCATACAATTGAGTTATTTGAAAGATAAAATTCACACATATAATTCTAATGTATTCAGCAAAAAAATCTTTGCTATATAAATTAGCCTTAGCGTGTAATAAATTTCAAAATTTGGACAACATAATAAAATGTTGACAATTAAAAATATCCCAGACAACCTGAGATCAAAGTTTTGAATGAAGAAGTATCAAACTGTTTCAATTGCAACTTTGAATTTCTTTTATAAATTATCAATGTGGAAAAAAATATATGTGGAAAAAAATATATGCATTCATCACCAAGAGACTACAGTAGCCTTCTGGAGTTACAAATAAAAAAATGTTAATCCAACCATTCAAAATAATAGACTGTTACTGCGACACTGCTTCATATTTGTGTAAGTGTTCCACAATTAATAAATGTCTGGGCTCACATTATTTAATAAAAGTGATAAGGACTTCAATTTTCAGCGCTGTTTTGCACTTGCTGAATATCAGCAGTGAGAGTGAGCTAGCAGTGACTATGAATCTGATGTTATCAGCAGGTTTAGACTGTGTCTCCAGGTTGCATTAATCCCACCATACTTTCCTAATGATCCTCTGAGACCCTGAAGGGATTAGAATGACAACACCTCCCCCAGAACCAGACTGGAGATTCACGAAGTAAGCACAGTGGGTGCATGGGCAGTACAAGGAGCAACTTTGGTGTGCCATGCCCAGGTTCATTCTGTAGTTCCGTGGCAGCTCCAGCTACGTCTAACCCAGCACAGAAGTGCTGCCAAGTCACGTTCAACCACACAGCAGCTCAGGAACTGCATGGCCATGAAGTGTGCAAATCTTCATACACCCCACTAAAGAAATTGTATCAAATGTAAAAAAGAGGCTGCAGCTGACTAATGCAAACTCTGCTTTTGGCACATGGAAATGTTATTCCTTTATATCAAACTTGCTAACTTGCCCTTAGCCTAAGCAGACAACAGACAACACAGTTAATTTAATGCAGGGGAGAGATCAGAGCCAGATCATTTTAAGCTTGAGGACCAGAGTGGATCTGTGTGCATCCTACAGAACCACTATCCAATTACATACATCAGTTACTAATGTAAAATCATCCCCCGGGCCAGGGAAACAGTACATACCGGCAGTACATGTTGGGTAAGGTTTTCATAGTAGTACAGGGGATTTAGTAATAGATCTTAGCTGTTAATAAAATTAACAGCTAATGAAATAATAAAAATAGTTAAGCCTTTTGAGTAGGTTAAAAGGTCAGTTTAAATGTATATCTGCTTCCTAATAAGAAAGGATAAAATGGATCATTGTCTTTAATCAGGGCAATAATTCCACAGCTATTGACTCTTCCTTCTCCCTGAAAGTTGTGTATCAATCTCAATTTTAAGTATGGCTAAGCAGCATTGGCAGTTGAGCTTAACTTTGAACCCTTCAAAGGCTTTAATTTGTGTCTTTAAATAACTCTGAATAAGAAAACATAAATAAACAAAGGTTATGTAGGCTTTTAGATTATTAGACAGTTGGGGGAATTTCTATAAAGGACACACCAGGCAAAGGCTGGAAATATTTGAGTTCAAAATGTAAATAAAAACCAACAACTCCCATCTTGATTACTTCATTGGACCGAAGAAAGCTCAATGACTTGTGCAGAAGAAATGTCACATTTTTGTGAAGACCAAGGTTGGTCTTGTCCAGACTCTATGAATCAAACTATATATATATATGCATATATAGGTACATCTCTATATACTTGCAGCTATCCCATCATCGAACATTGAGTGCCTGTGACCCCTGCCAGCTCTAATAAGGAGAAGACCAGTCTGACTGTTTCCACCTGCTTCTTTATCATTTTTTTCTGCCAACTACAGCGTTCATGGTACAAAATCATTAAAAAGCCTCTCCTGTGCATCAATAGCTTGCTCAACCTATACTGTATCTATTGCTGCTCAGCTAGCTATAATGGCATTTCCAAATGAGAGTTATGACCAAGTATTACAATATTTCTTAGCAACAGGCATAGCACCCATAGCCATTAACATAAATAATTCAGCTCATCCAGCCTATACCTTAAAAATGTCTTTTCTCAGATCTTATCTACTGTTCAGAGTAAACAAGAATATCTTGGAAAGGATCTGACCTTGAAGCAACAGGTGTAAAGACAACAGTGGCACATAATAAGAATGCAGACTTGGACAGGAGCTTCTGGGGTTTTAAGCCAGCCAGCATGCTCCATCATCCTCTGCAAAAACTGCTCGTGTTTGCGGTTAAGGCCTCTAAGCTTTCTCTGGGCTACTGTTCTTCTTAGGAAAGTCTGGTGCTATTTGCATGTGGGAACAAGTTCAAACAGAGGAGCACCACAAACAGTGGAATGAAAACACCATTTTCTGGACACATTTCATCAGTGTAAATCAGGAAAATCTTCACTAATTCCAGCTAAAATACTCCCAATTTACAGGGGGATGACAGCTCTGAATCCAAAGCACAGAATGGCTGTGAATGAAAATATGGCTGCTCTCTTCTTTATGCACTTTCCCCTCATTCCACCTCTCCAAACTAAAGAATTACTGTCTTCCCATTTCTGAGGTGATGATTTAAAGCACAGAGAGAATGGGCTACCTCCCTACAGTCAGAATGGAAGTCCTGTTCAGAGCCAGGTTCTGAATTCTGCTCTCATCAGTGCCAAACCAGTCCCTTGTTTGGGAGATTGCTCTTCTTCGAGGACTTACTGACTGACACTCTTTTTATGGAAGTGCCAGCATTACCATAATAAAGACTAGCAAATAACCTACCTATAGTATTCATTATCATTATCACTCCTTTTACTGAAAACTCAAACCATCTCATCACACATCTCAAAAAATCAGCAGAGCTAAGACAGGGAAAAAAAACATTTCTTCTTGACCCTTAAAGCAATCAGCTTATGCTGCTGAAGCAGGAAGCTCGTTTGTCCCCTGCATTGTTTTAATCTAGCGCATGCAGCTGCAAATGCTGTCTTTACTCACAAAGCTTCCTAAATCCCTGTTCTTTTTTTAATTCTACTGAACTCTTTGGTTTGATGACTGTCTATAGCAATTGGATTCCATAGATAGAAAATATAGTGTGGAGTGGTATTGAAAGTATGCTCTGTAAGGTTTTTCCCTGTGAACTGGGGCATAGAGGCTGCAATTAACTGACTCCGCTAGGTACCTGATGAAGTTTCATCATGTGAAGTTCCCCTTTCCTCCATGATTTATATAACCCTCCATTACTCTTTATTCTGCACAGCTGACTTTCTGGTTTCTTTTTAGGTCCCCTGAGGAAAATCCTGGCCCTCATGAATGTATTTGAGCACCTGTGCAGCCATGCACATAAAAATAGGGAAGCAACAGCACACACAAAGATTAGGATCTTCCACCACATAGGGCACCACAGGGACTTTCTGGACACTCTTCCCAGGCTGAAGTCAGTAATTGATTTTAATGGAAGCAGGGCTGAGCTAATGCTGGTGCTTTGGAAAATCCCACCCAAGGGATTCAATGACATTGAAAGTGCTTAAGGCAGGTTAACTGTGGGGCATTTCCCTAACGGGGAATGGCACAATCGTCTTTATAAATTTTCCTTCTCTGAAGTGCAATTTGAAACTATATATTTTTATATCTTTAGGAATAAAATAAAATGCTTTTATTTCTAGAGTTTCTTACAGTGAGACAGATGAGTGGCTTTCTATGGCACAGTTACAGCCCTTAAGATCTATCACACCCCCAAGATCTATTAATACTCTGCCTTTTTTTCCCTTCATATGACTTAATATGATTACAAAGGAAAATAATGTAGCTGTGGGTCCCAATCACAGCAGTTGCACTGGCCATTTGTAAAACAAGGTTTTTGATAATCTTTTTGGATACAAGTGGAGCCAATACTTTTCTATCTGACCATACCTTTAAAACGAAGAGAAAAAAAATCTCAGTAGTGAAGATGAATTGGAAAAGGTTCATTAGCACAGGAAAAAAAAAAAAAGGTGACGGTGAACTGAAATGAGAGGCCAACTACAGCAAGGGGGGTGATGTAAACAAATGCTAATGTAGAGGACATTGACTCTGTTGCTGTCAGGTTTTGGAGATGTCACTACACGGTAAGGATGGTCTTAACAAAGAGGCCAAAGCTATGGCAACAACTTTGCAAATAACTCTGCAAATAAATCAAGCCTGGAATATCTTTGCTTTCTTTGAGTGAGGGCTTTGAAAATAATGAGGTTGCTCATTCATAAGCATTATGAAGTTCTGGCATATAATTCACTTAAAACTCAAACTGTGATTCTTTTCCACACATTCATTCAAACAACACTGGAATTTTCAGCACAGGAGCAAACATCACACGTTACTTCAAAAGCATTAAAACATCCCATTGGCTATGGCATAATTGCAGAGGTTTGGTCCTTAACATCACAGTGAAATGACAGAAGTATACCAGAAGTTTTGCAGTCATGAGAACTATTGCTTTATATATTAAAAAAAAAACCCAACAATATCTCTAAAATACCAAGGGAGGTGAGTGGCAGAGTTGGGTGGGAGAAGAAATTGGGTTTGTTTCTGCTTGCTACTTCTACTTTGCAGATCAAATTTGTCTTGTAGTTCTGACAAAAAGTTCTTCTCTTCTTGCAATGACCTTTTTGATATGGCTTTACTGACTGTTTAGGCATAATGGCTCTGCTTGATATCAAACTGGAAGAGTCTCAGGATAATCCAGGGGTCTGGATTAGGCATTTCTGTGGGTCAGGCTGCAAAGCACTTCTCAGAAGGTCTTCGGAGTTTGTGTTATCCATGTTATCATTACAGAGTAAGGCATAAAAGAAGCAACAAGTAGTCATTTACCTTTCAGATTACTTTTAACCTTCTGTTTTTACTTCCTCCATGACAGTGTTTCTCATTTTATGCTGAAGAGGTTCTATTTCATCTCACTTCAGAAGTGATGTCTTTTGGTTCCTGAGTTAGAAAAAGAGCATTTTAATCTAAATGTTGAAAATGTCTTTCTTTCAAGACCAAACACCTTATATGTAGTTAATCCTCATTACAGAATAATTACCTGCTAAATCTGATTTAATAATTATTAAGGTATAAGTGATTTTATGAATGTGCAATAAAATAGTTACAAGTCACATTTCTGTCTGAGATAGAACAGAATTTTGGAGCTTCTCCTGCTGCACTGTGAAAATCCAGTATACTACATTTAGCTTCCTTTCTTTACAGAGTGAAATATTTTAAATTCAGTCAAACTCATTTATGCACTGGCCATAATTGCAGGGGGAAGCTTTGTGTGTACATACTGCAGCGATGTAGTACAGTTTCTGGAACTGCAGGGATAGATAGACACATCTTTGGTACAGTCAGTGCTGGCACTACTGTTTGTTTTTCCAGTTACTACTAACTGTGCTTTCCTAGCTATCTTCAGCCATGCCTTGTCCTCAGATCTCGTTCTGGATAGTGACTTGCTCAAATGGACTTCTTTTTTCTTTCAGAAGCCAGCTGGCACCAATCAAGTTGCAGGACTGAGTAGAAAGTACAGCTTTCTCCAGAAGTTCTGTGTTATTTAACTGTACCAAGTGTTTACAGAGCAGAACTATTTTTTTCTTGTCATTTTTGTGCATATGTGTAATATTTGACATATGCCTTGTAAATGATACTGGATTTACTGGAACTTCTGTCTTGACCACTTAAGTGACATTGGCTAGACTTGTCACATTTTTTAAAAAGAAGTAGCTAAACTGGTGCAGTTGTTCTTTAACTAGCAAGCGACTGGAAATAGTTGTGGGAAGTTTCAGATTCTTTTTTGAACAGCTGTAGATGAATGGGCAGTAGATTTTTGAATGGCAAATTTCATTTTTTTCTCATTGTATTTTGAAACTTTTACAATTTATTTTAAAACTCTCATTTGAGTTTATTTTGAAGTGAAAAGTGGAAAATAAACATTTCAGTGTGCTTAACGTGGTCTGTGTGATGTTTCTGGACTTACCAAAGAGTGCTGTCATGATTTTTTGAATAATTTCAGTGATGAGGTAGGAAAAATTAAATGGCACTTCAGATTAACTTTGAAAATTTTTATTCAAGATTTGATGGGCAAAAATCCAAGCAATCCTCATTAGTAATTCTATCAGAGAAGATTTCTTTCTTGAATCTTAATGTGTTCTTTTGAGGTAGATGACTTGGGAGCATCTGTTTAGGAAAATTCAACTGCCTCAGCTATCAGTGTGATTTCTTTCTTAGTCCAAGAGATGCATGTGCAGTGTCATATGCAGGTACACCTATACACATAATGTATGTTTGTATATAATTTGTACTGAAGTACTCAGGAATTGCCTTTAACTAAATGAAGAGTGGGATTAAATTAACATAAGGTGTTAAGAAAGCTGGAAATAAAATCCCCCTCCATCTTACTCTGCCACGCTTATATTGCTTATTAGAGGATTACTTCTGAGTGCATGGACAAGCTTTCTGAGGAAGGAATTGACAAGCAAAAAGGTTCACAGGCTGGTCCTGTTTATGACGGAAATCCTGCAAAATTATACTGTCTAGGTGACAGGTACTTTGTCTTCTATTAGAATCCAGAAACTCATTTTTCACTTGTACTGAGTCAACATGTGTGTGTAGAGAAGGAGAAGACCTAGTGGTTTCTTTTGACCTATCATCAGATCGTGACAGGTAGTTTTTCTGTAAATTGGACTGCAGTCATAACTGGATACTGCCTTCTTATTAAATGCCTTTTTATAAACATGACTAGTAAGCTCATAAGCCTACACTAAAGTGACAGATTTTCAGCCATTGGAAAATGTCTTAAAAGTTATTTGTGATAGTAGATTTAAAACCCATTATTTTTCTGATTATTTACCTGACAACTAGGCTTAACACAGATTAAAAAACCTTGCAACATCTATTGTGTATACCAACCAGGAGCAAACTGGATATCCCAGTGTGAAAATAGCTTCAAAGGACAGAGCCCATTGTCCTCTAGCAACTGTATGCCTATTCATTTAGCTAGTGTAGCTAGTTCATATTTATGAAGCCCAGTGAGTTCTTCTGACTATAATTTGGAAGTCACCTTAATGGCACGTGTCTTTCTAGAGCTGTATGTATGCTAGGTTATTCTCCAGTCTTGCTACTTCCTCCAGATCCTCCCAGAGGTCCATTCATGTTAACCAATTTGCCCAGTAGACTCTCTTCACGTAAGTTTCAAATCCTTCTAAAACCCATCAAAGTCTTTCTTCCTCCTCTATGGACCAGTTGTCCTCTTCTCTTATAAGTACAAGCTGTCTTCTCCTTTGTGTCCTAAAATAAACTCCCTGGACAAATATATGAAGCCACTCCATGGTCCCTTACAAACCTCTTCCATATGCAATCCATTTTGACATCTGTAAAGCTGATAACACCACCAGAGCAACTAGTAAGAATACAAATGTCTCAAAATAGCAATTTGGCAATGCTTACAGTGCACAAAATCAATGTGTGTAACTGCCTGTTTTTATCTTTGCTATTCTTGTCCTTCCTTTCCCATTTCCTCCACTGGATATTCTTCGATTTTCTGTATTGTGTCAAAACTGACTGTCAGCTCTTTAGTAAGATGTAGGTGCCCTGTTACCTATGCTTGAATATCTGGCATAAAAGATCATCAAGAGCAGAAACAGGACCTGGGTCACCCCACCCATACAGCTTCCTTGGGGTGGCAATGCTGACTCACACAGCAGGCAGCAAGTCCCGCGTGTCCCAGCTGCACCAGCTGCACCAACTGCACAACAGATCTGCTGCCCTAATGGCCAGCACGCAAGCAGTATGCCTGATGCCACTGGACACAGTGGGCAGTTGGTCTGGTTAAAGCAGCCAGACTGGGACACGCAGCTCTTGAACTACCTGGCCAGAGTGACAGTTCCCACAGCGCTGCTTCAGCAGTTCCAGACAAATAGCCCCATCCACTTTCTTACACAAGGAGAAAACTTTTGCACAGGAGCCTGTGTTCTGTTACAATACAAACAATAAATGCTACAAAAGCAGCCTCATCTTTCTGGGGACTTGCCCCTGCTGATTTACAAAAGCATTGGACAACATTCAAGGTGACTGGCTGTGTTCCAGTCTCACCAGAAAAGGGGCCTGGGCTGCCATGGGGCAGGTTTTGTTGTGGTGGTAGTGTGGGTCACAGCTCTCTAAGCCAGGCTGCACTCATGCTGCAGAAGGCAGGTATCCTGCACTGCCTGCTGCACTGCTAGGACCAGGGAGCAGTGGCTTGGTGGGGAGTGCCAGGCCCTTTGTGGCTGTAGGAGGCTGTGGCAACGCTCTTAATGCAGTGGCTGTTTCCTGGGAAGCTCTACTCTATCACAGCCAAAAAATAATGGTGGGTAGGGTCTGTGCAGCTGGGCCAGGCTGGGGGAGTGGTAATGATTGCAGCTGTTTCTCCTTTAAATAGTGTATGAGTGGTGTTCACTTTGTTTTTTGTTTTATAACCAACTAGAAATCAGCCACAGCAGGACCCCATATGTTCTTTGTCTTGGGTATGTTTATTGTATAGGTTTACTTAGGATCTGATTAGGACTATGTCATGGGTTCATTGTGTACACTGTTAAAGAGATGAGAGTGAGCCCAACACCTGTGTTTAAAACATTATGGTTCTGTCTGGAAGGTCAGAAAAATGGGAGTATGATCTGTTCTGAGCTATTCTTACACTACTGTAAACAATTTTAGCTAGCTAAATAGAAATCCTACCACTAAATACAAGTGTCAAATTGCAATCAGATCCTCAGCATCCCAAGACCTTATCACTATAGTTGCAGATTTCCCTTTTGGTGAGTAAGCTGGTAGTGCCTTGTGTTAAGCAGCTGATAGCAGGACTGTTGTTACCTACTCCCTGCTCACCTGACTGCCCCTGTGCAGATCCACCTTTCGGTATGTCACAGTGGACTTGCAGGAATGCTGGGGCATACTGAGGGGAGAAGCATGACTTCTCTTCCAGAAGAGAATGTACCCAGAGCCTGAATTACCATTGGTCAGAAAGTTGTGTGTGGGACAGTGTAAGTAAGATGTATTGAAGCTCAGACCTGTTCCTTGGAAACAAATGCCCTCCTTCTTTCGAAAGGCTTCAAAGAGACAAATTTCCCTTCTACTACATCCTTAGGTCTCCAAAATCTTCCCTAACCCCACTTGTCCCTTCACCATCTTACCCTTGCTCTCTGAAAGATATGTCTAATTAATTTTCTGGTTTTGTTGAGCCCGTGTTGAGACATCTTAGTCTGCAACATCCGCTGCAGCGTGAAGGTTCAGACTATTTGCAACTTTCCATAAATGCTTCCCACTTTAAGATTTCAAGATCCAAGTGGCTCCCCAAGTGTTGACATATTGTTGTCTCCTTTGAACCTAAGGAATGCACAGATTGTGAGATGTATGCAGGCAACACATGCTGATAATTCTCTCTGAAAGTCTAAGGCTAAGACCAGTAAAAGCCTGTGACATTATATAAGTACCAATCAGAGAAATTAAATTTTGGCAACATTTATAAGTCTAACATATATGAGGGTGTCCTAAGAGGAAAGTATTTTGGTCATTGTAACTAATGCTGAACTAGTGTAAACTAGATGGCTTAAAGTGTATTTATTTTCCTTTGTATTAGTTGTCCCTCCAGTAGGACTGTGTCTGAAGAGTTGGCACATCCAATCTAGCACAGACCTGGCATGTAGTCTCCTACATGCATTCCTATTCCTTTCTGATCAAGCATCATGTGGGATGAGCACAATCAATCTAGATTAGAGTTGAGAAACAGTGTTAATTTTTAATTTTCTAATGTTATTTAGTTGTGATACAGTCCAAATATGGCTGGAGCCCAGTGTGCGTATTTAACTTTGCTGTGTATTTAACTTTGCTATGTATTTAATTTTGCCTTTCCCACTGAAAGGTGTCATCTGTACTAAAGAGAACAGTTCTGCAGCACAAATTCCCTTCTAAGTAGTAATTGCTGTATAAAAATGAGGTCACTCTCTCTGTAAGGAACATCTAAAAATGTTTATGAAATTATTTATTCTGTATGAAAAATAAAAAGGAACATTTTTCATTTATATGGTTTTGTTAATTGCTTCAGCAAAATCAACCTGAAATTAATACTTAAAACAGCATACAAAATATGTCTGGAAGGGAGTCAGCCAAGGGTACTTCTTAATAGAAATTATTTTCTGCTAAAGCTGAAGGAGCACTGAATAAGGCTAGGAAAGGTCTCAAACCTGGCTGCTTAAAGTTAGGAATCTCTGTCTCAATGACTAAATAAAATGTCCTGGTTTTCCAAAACGGTTGGCAGGCACCCACATTTCTCATTGAAATCAACAGGCATTGCATATGCTTAACACCCACCCTGCTAAATCAGGCCACTTATATTTAGGAGTTTAAAGATGACATTTGGCGCTTAAATTTCATCTCCTAGAGATAAAATATTAAGACAGAGTATCTAAAGCCTACTTTGGACTAGGATGTCTGATCTAATGGTAGCGGTTACAGTTAGCTAAGATAAATGATTCTTATGCTGACCTCCCTCTGCCTCTGAAAACTTTACCCATATACTGAGATAACTTAGCTGTAGCCCAGGTTTCCAGTAGAGAAACTTGTTTTGAGAACTCTTCCTGAAAACCCTTCTGACAACAATGTTCTTCATGGATATGAGACCCAGTAGTCAGCATTTTCACAAGCAAAACCATATTTGAATGCAATTGTTATCAAAATAAGGATTTTGCTATTTGGTCTGTTTGGTTTTAAATTATAGCAGAAAAATCAGCTGTGTGGCTTCCATCCTGGGCAGAGGTACCATTGCCCTCTGAGAAGAGCTGGGTGCCTGAAGCCTCAGTACTCTGCTGACCTGTTGTCTGGACTTCCAGCTTAGGGAAGGATGAGGGTTTTGGGGAAAGCATCTCTCCCAGGCAGTGCTGAATTGGCATAGTCATTCAATCACACTGCCCAAGTCCTTTCCCCATAAATGCCTAGCCGAAAGTAAACACAGCTTAGAGTTTCACTGTTTCTAATTAATTAAATAGAAACTTTATTTGCTTCTCACTGCTTGGCCTGGGATGCTAAACAGGTGAGCTGATCCGCTTTTCTGGTTAACCATTACTATAGTGACCAGCTCCTCTTGAGGGAACATACAGAGAAGTACTGGGTCTTAGTTCCCACTTCGGTCTGAAAAAGGATCAAGGACCACTTCCCTTCAGTCCTTGAGATTCTTGTCCCTGCATTTGTACCAGGAATAATCATTATGCAACAGGGTGGAACCTGTCTTTATCTTTCTGTTTGTTGATAGTGCATTAAAAGAGAGTGCTGGTAAGCCACAGCACTACTTTTCCAATCACCACCATACGTTAGAGTCCATTCTCTCACCATTATGGAAGAGTAATGGGTTATTACTTCAAGCAATCAGAGCACCATACCCAGCTCTGCTCATGGATGCCGGCCTTTATGGATGCAGAATTCCAGTCTTTGCTTGATAATTTGGCCTGTGTTAAGGTGTTGTGAGTACCACCAAAATCACAGGCAAGTCTCTGCAGTGCTGTGTAGCTACCTCAGGGCCTAGCAGCAGCAGAAGTGCAGCTATGGGGATGTGGAGATTGTCCTCTATAGCTAGTTTGAACCTAAAATTGCAGCCACAGTGTTTCTGGAGGCTCAGTGGTGCTCCTGCATATGCACAGCCATCTTTAGTATGAACTTCCAGCGTGCAGCCTATTTATTTTGCATGGTAGAAAAGAAAAAGCCTCTTAAAAAAATTCAAGCTCTTTCAAATAATTAATCTCATCATCACTCATTTTTAAACATCCTGGCAAACATGAGATTCCTACACACAGCATTTTCTGTTTCCATTTATTTCCCCCAGCCCCAAGACCTGGTGGTCACAGTCCCCTCTCCCTGCTTTTTTTCTGGTGGAAGGGAATTGAAGAAAATCACTACAATGCATGCTCTGTTTCTGTGTGATTTGAAAAAGGATTTAAATGGCAAGTACTGCAGTGAGATTGCAGGAGTCCGAACATTACTTTTAAAGTACCATTTGGTCAGTGCCCATGGTAGAAAGTCCTTTATCTGCTAGAGACCAAGATTTCTCCAGTTGTGTAAACATGCTCTCAGAAGGCAGCTGTGTGTTAGATCACCACTGTGCTATACACAAGTGGGGAAGGCTGGGGTTCATGCATCCTGCAAAGCCCTGACTCCAACCCACTTAAATGAGGAAAGACTCCTGCTGACTTTAATGGGCTTTGGACCAGATCCTGCCCATAAGCAGTAGTGAATGTATGTGTGACACAGATTCAAGAATGAGGTCTGCTGTGTATGTTTTCCAGGTAAAGTTCGAGTACTAGTGGGGCCTGTGACGACAATGCAGGCTCTCTACAGCAACCTCTGAGCACTAGCTTACAGCACAAGAAGTAGCCAGAGAAGCAGGGTTGCATTTGTAGGTGCTGAAGAGCTGGTACATCTGAGGATCATAAAAAAAAGCTCAGGGTGTACCTTCCCTGTGAAAAAAAAAAAAANAAAAAAAAACCAAAAACAAAAAAAAACAACCACAAAAAAACCCCAAAACCAGGCTTCTGCTTACTTTTATCCAAAAAGGGATTTTGTCTGAAAGCCAGAATACAAATTCAAAAGCTCCTGGCTTAGACCAAAACCCCATTGTGGGATTGTGTTTCATTATAGAACTTATTTATCTACCGAAACTATTTAAAGACAGGAAGTGTTATCTGTGGTTAGGATTAATCATCTCTGTCACATAGCCTGTCCCCTGAATGAGAGATTAATGCAAAGTATAGCTTCCTGACAGGCAAGAAACATGGTATGGATTTTGTTAATTTCTCTGTAAGAAGCAAAGCTAAGTAAATTGCACAATGCATGGCATGTTGGGACACTGTCAGCCAAAAATATCTCAGCTGAGACTGCTCATTGTGCCAGACTTGACAGATGGAAATGGGCAAGGAAACCTCCATCATGCCCCAACATCAAAGCCTACCGTGCCAAAAAGGGAGAATGACCAAGATGTTGGATATTCAGCAGAGAGGAGGCAGCTTCGACTTTTCCTGCCAAACTTCTGAGCTCCTTCAAGAAGTGAGAGTGCAAGAAAAGCAGGGCACCACAGGGAGACAGAACAAACACATGGAGCAGACAGAATGGCAGAAAATGTGGCAGCTGGAATTGGCATTTCCTGCCTTGTATACTCAGCCAGCCCCAGGCACCTTGACCACACACAGCAGGCACACAGACAGGGCACAGCGAGACCTGACCGCAAAACATCCTCTTGGGGCTCTTGTCATGCTGCCAAGGAGCAGATATTGTGCATTGCCCTTTGTGCACATTCACAGAGGGGAACTTGTGACAATGAGCCAGGGTAAGATTTTACTCATGTAACTTGAAGGAAGGTCATCACACATATCTTTTGTCTCCCCAGATGAGGCTGCCTTGTCTGCTCTGCTATTTGTATAGCCGTCTACACAGCTGAAATATTTGCATTTTTTTCCTGGGCCCTGCAGCTATTGCACCACTGTTTGAGCTGGTAAGATGCCAGACTCTTACTCAGTTGTAAGACTGAGCTGGGGATCTAGTCGGCTTTGTTATGTTATTATCGGCCACAGCAGTAAGATAGCAGACACCACCACCAAGATCATCAAAGAGGACATTCACTCTTAAGAAAGAGAAGAATAAGCTGGGTCATAAATCGCACCACAAATCTCTTTCTAGCCAAAAATAATGTCTGTTATTATCAGAACATGTACACTAGAAAAAGGTCAGGTCTTGACCTGCTCTTGTTGGATGATACAATGTGCTGCTGTTAGTAATGATATGATTGGAGCCATATGGGATCTCCAGAAAATTATGTGCTAATTATGCGTTAATGTGATCAGTTCTTATGTGCCTAATGACTGGCTCTCTAGTGCTGTTGTACAGTTTATTCCCCAGCAAATCGACTACATGTGAGAACTTCAGAGAAAAATACAGGAATTTGCTATTTGAAGTAAAAGGAATCTGTGGGCTGACTCACTTTTTTTCACTTTAAAATAGTGATGAGGCTGTTCATTTCAAATGAGAATTATTCCTGTTCTGGTGGAGGAGAAGACAGATTCTGAAGTGTAAGACAACAGATCACTGTCTTGTGTGCTAAAACCTGAGAGTAACAGAACAGGATCAAGCCAGTGCAAACATCCCCCGTTTATCTTAGCAGGACATGCAAAGATTATTTTTAATCCTTTCAGCACTTTGTACCTTTAAGACAGTATTTCTGAAACCTAGAAGCACTCACTGTAGCAATAAGTATTGATTACTTACAGCACAGCTCACATTCAAAGTGTTTTTGTGGTATACTACTGAAATAACAGTTTGTATTGTCACTCTGCTCTTCCTTAAAGGTCTCAAGTTTCAATGAACCAACATGCAGCTTAGAGCTGTGACACACTTCTTGTCCTCAGTCATCCTTACATGCTGTTGGGAAGGGCTGGGCGGTAGCTAACATCCCTTCCGGTCCCTAAAGACACAGGCTCAGCCATTAGAGCTGCATCGGAGCAGGCAGTGAAATGACAGTGTACCCACCCCGCACACTTGGAAGGGCCGCACCGTTCCAGTGGAACTGTTTGATGCGTTTGTTACATGTTATGTTTGGAGAGTGCAGTCGGGATCTGAAGGCACTGTCTGGCAGCTCAGCTTCACTTCATCCTCAGCATGACTAATGAAAATAAGGAGTATCTTCTATACTGCAGTAGACAAGACAACTGAAACTGTGCCTCAAGACACAGCTGGCCTTCTCTGTGTTATTTTTTCCCTCTGTTCTGCTCTAGTGTTTTCATCCAGCTCCTTATGGGCAGCAGGCTGCATGTATGTGTTTCTCTGCAGAGACCACTGTTCCCTGCCTCTGAAGTGCCTGCATATTGTAGTTTGCTCTTTTCTTCACTCCTCCCCGTGTAACTAGAGGGGAAGATGCTTTCTAGATAAGGACTAGGAAATGTCTGAATGTATATATCTATGAAATGTAATCAAACAAAATGAAAGGTGGGACTGACCCTTGAAATTTCACTGCAAACATTTTTATGCATGCAAGTGGCTTAGTTGACCTCAGAGAGTCTGAGAGTGTTCATAAAGGATACCTGTGTGGAAGAGACAGCAAGATGGACACTTTGTTTATTGTTATGATAATGTAACTAGCTTGAGGCTGCTAGGAGATCATGATAAAGTGTGTCTAAGAAAGATAGCAAGTTCATAAAGTGTTTCATTTTAAGGGATGTAGAGAATTATTGGCAGAGCAGCTATAGTTTCTTGTATCTTTTCATAACGCATGTGAAGTGGCATTTTGAAATTAAAACCCTCTTTGCGACACTTTGTCACATATATCATGGCCAGCAGTCCACCTTTTCCAGAATGTTCTCTCCAAGTCTGCACAGAGGCTCAGACATCTTTGAAAGGTAAGAACCTTTAAAGTACAAAACTGTTTTCCAAGAAGAAAGTTTAGGTGAGTTTGCCAGATTGAACTAACCAGCTCTGAGGAAGAAACAGTCTGTGTTTCTGCATCCCTGCAGCGGAAGAGCTGAGACATTCCCAGGCGTGGCCCTAGCAAAGTCCAGTGCCCGTGTATTTCTGGAATGAATGCCAGCTGCTTCCATGTCTTCTCACTCACACATTGCAGTGTTGTACAGTCAAAGCCACCAGACTCACAGAGAGCTTGGTTAATGTTCTCAGGGTAAAGTAATCTAGGACCTTTTGCTCCTAAAAAAAGAGACCCTTGAAACTACAGTCACATTATTAGAGAAGAGTCTTTTGACTGAGGAACAGAACCTGCAAATTCTTTATGCTTTCACTCCTTCAGGAACTCCTGGGTATTTCACCTCAACCATTAATTCTTCCAAACACAATCACTGTAAATTTAGAACTCATCCTGATCACTTTAAACAAAAAGATGGGCCCATGGAAGTACATAGCTGTAAAATAACGTCTAGGTCACAGAAAGGGTAAAAGACTCCTGCCACTATGTTCAGCCACAGAACCTGCTTTCTTCCATCAGAGACGTGAAATTGGTTCCAAATCATTGTGTGAACTCGGGAAAACCACTGAATCATTTCTTGCTTTAGTTTCCTGAATAAGGAAACCTTTTCGCAGGGAGGGGCTTAGCTTAGAGATCCACGGAAAGCTCCTTCTACTCTGAAGGAAAATACAACAAGCAAATGACAATGTTGTCATTTATATACAAAGAAAGCAGCACTAAGCCCACCTCTCCTATAACAGGCTTGTAAATAACAAGCAACTGCCAGTGAAGATACTAAAATCAATGATACATACAGAAAGGCCCTTTTGAGGCTTGGCCACAAAACATGACCTTGTAAAAACATTACATTCCTTTGAAAAACAAATTTGGACACTGATAAGCACTGCTGGAAAATTACACTTGATCAGGCAGACCAAGAAGCATTAGATTGTTAATCTCGTATC
This sequence comes from Syrrhaptes paradoxus, assembly GCA_013400615.1. Taxonomy (NCBI): domain Eukaryota; kingdom Metazoa; phylum Chordata; class Aves; order Pterocliformes; family Pteroclidae; genus Syrrhaptes; species Syrrhaptes paradoxus. Next base: position 257,418 of record VZTO01000685.1, on the reverse strand, counting down.
TCTTCAAAGATCTTGTCCACTTGGAGATGGAAATCTGTTTTTACAAAGGCAGAGAATCCACCTTCTCAGTGGGTTAACTGATGGCTACTTAATCTCTTCTTCCAAAGCCTGTGCAGGATAATGCCCTCTCTTCTCCATCCCAAAATACTGCTGGAGATAAAGCAAGCAGCTGCTTCCTGACAGCTTCTGCTGCCTGCAGGCCATCCTCTCTGAGCCACCTGTGAAACCGGTCATTTTACCTTCTCTGTACTTCCTGCAGCAGAAGGCAGGTTCATACTGGCTCCCCAGGTCTGCCTCTGCATACCTCTCTCTCCCCCTTCAACTGCAGTAATGCTTTTGCCTGCTATTTTGGTTTGGGTGGGTTACAGATCAGCACACACCCTGCCCAGGACTGCAGGGTAGGGGTCCAAGTACCACTGCTGCATTGCTCCCTATTCTGGTGCTTGCCTGTGTAGTTCAGGGGCACCGTCTGTCCTTTCCCTCACCTCTCCTAGGCTCATTCCAATCCCCACCCACCTGCACCTTAACCTAATATCTGGCATTTAGATTTGACTGACTTTTGAAGTAAATGGGTCAGGTTATTTAGCATAGGCTGCAGGGTTGCGATTTAGTTCTTCACATGCTGAGTCACCCTGACGGCAGATGTCATCTGCTTCTCATTTGAGGGAGAGGCACATAGTGAATTAAAAATGCAATGCACACTGCTAAAATCTTATATAGCTGTATTCAGCAGGGATGAGTGGGAGTAACAAGACAGTCAAATTACAGGGGGTTCTACTGTGAAGGCAGAAATTCAGGGGAAAAGCTTTTGTACAAGTGCTTAGTTCAGTTCTCCACGTGTGCTTCAGTGAACTGGCTAAATATAGAACACTCAAAGCATTGGAAAAGCAAAGGAAACGGAGACCCAGGAAAAATAAGCCACTGGTGGTGCTCTGCAGGAAATACTTCTGAATTAAACCATTTTTGCTGTAGCCTTTGTAATGCTCTCAGAAGACCACAGTTGTAAAAAAATGAGTCATTCCTGGGCTTGAATGTAATATTGGCTTGATACTGTTGACAAGGGATCACAAGGGATCTGTGTGGCAGTAGGGTAAACTGTGTTTGTTTTTACAGACATGTATAAAAATACACGTCACTAGAAAATCAAAGCAACAGCCACAACAGACCAAAGACTTTCCCTAGGAGACAGAGAGCCTAATTCTCTGAGAGCCAGTGACCCCAGTTGCTCTCAGAGCTGAGAACGTCACTCGCTGTCAAGACATGACCCAGAAAAAAGGAAATCAGGGCTGTATTTCATTATTTTGGCACAACGGACTTCAACAGCTGCAACGAAGGTTAACGAACTGCAAGTCAACTTCTAGAGGCACAAACCACATCAGCCCTCTCTCAGAATCAGGCACATTTGTGTCCCTGAAAATCTATCAAAACTGTTGCAAAAACAAGGTCCTTTGTATGTGGCTCAAGCTGCTGAAGTAGAAGAGACACCCTGAGTAAGCGCAGGTCAAATGGGGTTAAGCTTGCTTTCTTCAAAGAGTTATCTGGAAAGGATTATGAATCTAGCAGCAGCACTGGACATCAAATGTGCTCAGATGTCTCAGCTGAACTCACGGTATCTTCCAGCAAAAAGCTTCTTTTTAGTTCCTCTAGATGTAGTTGTTCTTGTAGGTGTTTATGTCACTTACTGGCAGTTGACGTTGGAGAAAACCCACACTTCTAGACTTGTATTTGTTGAAAAGAGGGACGTTTTTACTGAGACATTTGCCTCTGTTTTTCACAGAAAAAAAATCAATAGGTTTCTGCCGGATTAAGACTTGTGTAAGTGCAGCCTGTTGGCTGACTAGCTGGGTTCATGGTTACACCCCTGTTTCACTCTTTGTACATGGCACTGCAAGTTCTGATTTAGAGTCCCCTTTAAATCACCTTCAGTGCAGTATTTCACTTGAATTTACATCAACAGGATTTGAGGAGAGGGAGGCTGAGCACTGTTTTTTCTTTGATAACCTTTAAGATGAAGATTTTAAATGTTTTTCTAAGATTAAAGAGAAAGTTTTGTAGCTCTAACTAGGGGATTTGGAATACTTAGATCCAGTGAACAAGATTTGAGGAAGTAATTTCCCAGAAGGTGGCTTGGAAATGCCCTCCATGTAACACAGAAAACCCTCCAAGTCTGGGAGAATCACACAGATGAGGTTTGTACAGCTTCACACAGCTTCATCTTCCCACAGCCCACCTCTATGCTGACACAGCCCCTGCCGAGCCAGGTTCTCAGGGCTTCTCACATGCTAATAGGAGGCACATTTCACACAGTAGAACTGGAAAGTACCTCAGATCATGCCATGAGCTTTGGATTACTTTAATTTTGTGGGTTTTTTTCTAGTGAGATTTATTAATTAGGACCTTTGGCTAGATTGGAGAAAAAAAATCTGAGGAAAATAGACTCCAGGGAACTTAGCTGGGCAAAAGAACAAATTAGCTCATGGATGACTTCTGTCTTCTTTTCCAATTATATTTACACTTTCAAGGCTTGGGAGTCTATTTCATGTTTACCAAAATAAAAGCCATAATATTACTGAAATCAAAGTCCTTGTAAGTAATTTAAGAAGGTGTGCAACAGTTTTCTTCTTCAAATTGTCATGGATTACACGGTCCTGCCTGTGAAATTTCTCTGGAGAGAACGGCGCAGCCTCCAAACTTGCCTTAAATTTCCAGCATTTTATTCTGCCAAGGGGAGGACACAAGAGTGGCTGCAGTGCCCTTCTCGTGCCGGAAAGCTGTAGTTGCTGTCACCCTCACAGTCTGGGAGGAGCACTGGAATAGAGTCCCTTGCTCCAAAGTGAACTTAAATCAAACCTGGTGCAGCGTACAGGAGGTATTCACTGCCAGCATTTTGGTTTGAGGCCTGTTCTGAATACAAAGACTTTTATTTAAAATATGATGCTTGAATTTAGTAATTAGCAGCACACATTACAAATTACTAGGCCAGTTTCCAAGGCACTCCCTCCTGGTGAGACGTACGGTATGCGGTGCTGTTATATAGCTTGATTACCATAGCACAGAGCCCCATGACACTGTCTGTATTATCAGGGAAGGAGTGCCCAGGAAACAAAACCTGGAGCCACAGTCAGTCCTGGTGTAAGCACCTGTGTCTTCATTTTCTTTGATTATTTGTTTTGCAGCCCAGAGCAGAAGCCTAATCAGAACTCCCTGTTCTCACTGCTTATGTAACAAATTTCTCCACTCCCCCTCTCCTTCTGCAGGCTTTACTTTCACAAAAAAAGAGAAAGCAAGTATTCTTCTAAAAATGCAAGTTGCCTAAGCCTTGCTACCTGTTAGGGGATATGAAGCAGAGGGAGACTGCAACTTGAACAATCAGGGCAAGTATAGAGGACCTGAAGACATGTAAGTTCTGTCTGATGGCACCAAGTCTGACTTTGGGCATAGTTAAATCAACACACGATGTGTTTGGCACAGTATTTGTTGCAATTTTATCTTTCTTGCTATTTGGACTCAGTGACCCTATGCATCCGTTTTTAAACAGTCAGTGGGTGATTTTCCACATTCTTTCAGTTCTTGAAGTTAGAGCACTGAAGCTATTCTCCTTGGATGGGTTTCAGCCATATGGACTTTTGACTACCTTCTTGATCTGATTTCCTTCCAGCATGAACATTTTTGTCAAGGGAGCTCCCTCCTGTAGTGGTGCAAGCATTGTAGGTGGGTGCTGGGAGGTGTCTTATTAAGTGTCTTCTGTGGAGTAACTGGAGGTGTCAAAGAAATGAAATTCAGGCTACTCTGAAAACTGCCTGCACTGTCAGCAAATGTGAGACAAAAGCTCAAAAGCCTGCTTTCTTGCAAGAGGGCTTAGTAAAAACATAGTCATTCAGTCAATGGGGAGATGAGAAAGCCCCCGGTGCCAGCAAACTCGAAAAGTTTGTACAACGTGGCTCAATCAGTCCAGCTCTCTGAGATACAGAGTTTACAGTTTTGCAAGAATCCTAGGCGATTACGTGGTTCTCAAGAAATTAAAACATCCAGTAAAAGTAAATTGGCCCTAACTACTGCTTTCAGAGGGAGTGCTTCCTTCTCCCTTTTCTCAAAACCAACATGGACAAATTTATGATTTGTAGTGAGTGGCCCTAGTTTAATTTAGAACCATATGAAGCCAATTAAACCTTCAGCGCAAGAAAAACTGGCTGACACAGTCATCAGGGGTTTATAGGGCAGTACCAAAGCTAGCACACAAAGTATCCAGCCTTTGAAATAGCTCATTCACAAAATCTGTGTACTATATTCTGGAGGGAGTCAAATCCTGTTTGCCTTTTGGGAGTTGTCACATTGAAGCCAATTGGATTACTCATTTGTTTGAGGCAAGCAGGATTTAACCCTCCAAGAAACAAAATGGAGCTAAATGAAAGGGATTAGATTTTTCTATATAATACTGTGTTTAAAAAAAAAAAAAAGACAAAAGGCATCCCTCCTCCCTTACTTTTTTTGGTGCAATATGAGCAAGAAGCTTAACAGGACTCTTCTGTGCCCTTTGCATCTTAATTTTAGTTGCCAGCTTCTTTGCCTTGCTGTGTTTAAATCTGCATGCTAGTGCTAACAGATGCTTTTCAGTATGCAGGTCATACTGGGCTGAGTTGTTTTTGCAGGGTGGAGCTGCTTTCTTGCTTTGGTGTTTGAGACAGGGTATACTGTTTGGTCTCAGATCCAGACTAATTTGCGGTGGATTTAAAGCTGGGCATAGGTTCTGATTTGGCAGTGCTAGAGGCTGGTGAGCCAGCTGCAGGTTTTTGCCATTCTTGGTATGTGCTGATATTGGAAAATGGGCTGCCTATGGTGATGGCTCACAAGAGAACAGATCAAGTGTTTGACCCTTTCTTGAAAATTAAATGAAGTTTGCACTCAAGGTCTTAGTCTGGGTGTGCTCTGCATTTGGATTCATTCAGCACAGAAGGAACCTGTCTGGTGAAGCAGACAGTTAGGCAACAGGTCCTGTTATACTGAAAGAAATTTCATCCCCTGAATTGACGCACATAAGGGAGGAATGTTGACCTTCTGTGAATGGACAGCTTCTGCATGTCTGGAGTTTAAAAAATTGCAGACACATTGCATTAGATCTCTCACCTTTTGTCAACCTTCCTGAACACCCAGGACAAAAGTCACTGAGCAATCCTAAATTTCCACTCTGTTCCTGGAAGATGCACATGCTTCCAAGTGCATCCTCTTTCATGGTCTGTGTGTATTGGGCTTCTGCTCAGAAGCTCTGCTGCAGTGGCAGCAGCCCCTGGTTTGAGAAGCTGGGCTCTGTACTGACAGTAGGAGACAGATCCAGTCCTTCCCTTCTCTACTTTTGCAGAAGCCAGGAGGGGCAGCCCCTCTGGTGGGCCACCAGCCCACCCTGGTGTCAGGGTGATACCATTCAGGACCATGTCCAGGCTGAAGGTAACCACCAGATTAAGACAGTTTGCCTGATAGTTTCTGTATTTATAGTATGTGGCTCAGTAATCATCCAGTTTTTTTCTAGAGCTGTGTTCTATCATGAACTTGTTCCTCTTAGCATTGGTAGTCTGTTCTGAAACCTGAAACCCTGAGCATAAACTTGGAGCAGCATCTGTATCCCATGTGATGAAAATCTTCTATGGGGTAGGAGTAAGTCCTTACAGAAATGTCAGGTTTATGCTTCTCAAGACAGGGGGCAATATCCAAATGAGCAAGATGAGAGTCTGGCAGAACTATAAGGACCTCAGTTTAGAAGATTCCACACAAATACAGAAGTGCTTCTCTTCTGTCAACATAGGTAACAGGAGTTTCACAGAGAGAGGAACAGACTGCAGGCTTTCAGTATACATGTGTCTGGATCAGATCAGTATGAATCTTCCTGATTGTAATGCTATTTCTGAATTAGTTTTTATTCCTTCCTCAATTCAGAGAGACCCAACAGAGGGGCTTCACAGCAAATACTCTCTTCGATCAGTGCTAAAAAGTTTTGGATGCTATGACAGTTCTTACCAAGGCCAAGATTCAATGCAGGAGAAGGCAGCATACATGGGGAAGAGATTTACATGCACATTAGTTCTCTACATAAATCTCTCTCCCTCCTGAAAAACAGCTGGGAGCTCCAAAGACCCAGGATAGCTGTAAGACACAGAGGGTGGAAGATTTATTATTTCTTTTAATACTTCAGCCATGATGTTATTTATCTGCCAAACGACAGACCTCTTGCTGGCAGTTTTTTCATGTTCAACCAGACTGCCATCTGAAGTAGCCTGAAAAGTTTGCAATCTGCTATGCAAATAATTAGGGGAGAGAAGTTTGCTCAGGAACAGCTGTAACCCATGAAGAGCAAAACAAAATCCACTCTGGCAAGGAGCTGCCCTTCTGAGTCCAGCTACTACAGTCTGCACAGCAGATTGATAACCTCTGTTTTGCCCTCCAGAAGGCCCCTGTTTTACACATGCTGGTACCAAGGAGAAGCAGAAGCCATTAACTGAGAAGCAAGTGAGGTCAAAGATGGATGTTCTGAATGAGCTGCATGATCAAATTGTGCTGCAAGCTAAATTCAGGCTAGTGTCATAGATCCCTTGGACTACACCACTTTCTTCTGTTGCTGGACAGCAAACCAGAGCCCAAGGCCCCTGTTGCTGAGGAACAGACAGTGCAGGATTGCTTATACCTCTGTTGTGCTAATTATCTTTGCTCAGCTGCTGCAGAAAACATCTGCCCTGTGATGACAGTCCAGGTTGTCACATCATCAGACAAAGTATCAGGAAAAGGCAGCTTTCCTCCCGTGAATCTCCAAACACCTCAGAGACAGAGGTAAAGAAATTCAGCCAGGAGAAAAGCTCCCATCTTGTCATGATCAGTGTTATAGTGTTGGTCTGGGGATTTTCCACTATTAGTGAGAGAAGTCAGCAGGAAAGGCTTGTCCTTGCTTCAAAGGAACAAGGAAGGCACTGTGTGTGAGGGGATGCAGCAGCTGGTGGGAGCGAGAACAGAGGCTCTGTAAAATGTGGGAGATGCTCTGCTGGACACTGTACCCAGTCCTCATTTACATGAGGAAAGAGCTGTGCCCACCCACAGCTGGCATCAGGGGTGCTCCTGGGACAGGCTCTTGCCCAGCTGAGCACTGACCCTCCCTGCAGCCAAAGCAGGGCTCAGGCGTTTGGCCCCTCAGGGTTTCCCTTCTCAGCTCTGCTGCCCTGAGGCACAGAGGCACCAGCCAGTGTAACAGGCAAAGCACTCTTCAAGATTGGCCTCATCTACATTCAAAGCCAGACATGGGTGATGCTGCCTGGGGACTGTATTAAACTGTTTACTTTTTCTTCTAATCTGTCAGAAGACTTTGCCAAGGTATCCTCGAATGCAGCAGAAATGCCTGTTATTCTGCGATCTTACTAGTGTCTTTAGCTCCTATAAATTACAGGAAGGCTGAGTGACACAGAGTGTGTCTTCTAAAGAGGCTTTTTATTATTGCAGTGCCAAGGTAGGAGAGAGCATGAAAAGAGCAAAGCAGGCAGTGACTATTACTTGAGTTGTTGTGCTGTTAAAGGCTTGAAAAGGATTGCTCTGAGCCACTGTCAAATGACCCCTGCTTTCAGGTGGATATGCCCTAGTACAGGGCTGCTGGGCTGAATCCAGACCTAAATCTTTGAGAACAGGGCCGCTGGGAAGAGTGACAGGCAACTTTTTCTACATGGGAATATCAAGACAGGAGTAGCTTAAAAATAAAAATAGGTCAGAGTATTTGTGTTTTAAGTACTCATCAAGAAATAAAGAGGTGCAGCTTGGGTTTTCTGGTTTGCATCTCAACATTTGTGAGGAGTGTCACGGTGACGGTGCCAGAGCTGAACTGGCAGCCTCAAATCCAGTGCAGCTCCTGCGGGGTGAGGCCACCCAGAGCTGCCCCGTGGTGCTGCCCGCAGCCCGACTGCTGCAGGCTCCTGAGCCAGGAGCTCCCATGTCCCAGGGAGTTAACGGTACGCTTAGGAAAATGTTCGCAATAGGTAAGAAATGCTCTTACACTTTTGCTTTGTTGATCCTAAATATCTGCCAGGCTGCTCTGGAATAAAATAAAGCACAGATCAAATTAACTAATAACAAAATCTTATTAACTGTGCATTTTCTCACCATAAAAAGGCTAGTCATGGGATCCTCCATAACAGTAGTCCCATTCTGCAGATCAGATCCTATTTTACATTCTTGGGGCCAGACACTCAGTTGATATAAGTAAGTATATCCCCAAGTTGTAGCTACCTTGATTTATGCTAGCTGTAATGCTGACCCTCTGTTAATTGCACACGTTACAATTCTCTGGAATTTCTCTTGCCACAGACTGCAATAAAAAAGCATTTTCTGGTGGTGAAAGGTCAGTAAACATATCTCAGATGAAACAATCACTTTGTGATTATGATTACGCTTTGTCCTTCCACAAATATAACACACATGGTCTGCATAGGAGTTTTGAGCCAAAATGCTTGTGCACAATGCCTACAAATAAAACAGTAAAGTAAATTGTTTCCACTTCTAAGCATACATGTTATTCTTGACTTTAAATCTGTCTATCTGCATGCAATTCATCTTCCTAGAAGCTGCTGCTGATTACTCGTTTATTTCCTTCACTCATGGTTTATAAGACCATGCCTAGGGTAATGCCTGCTAATTTCTAATTTAGCCTGCTTTAACTAGCCCAGTTGTTCAGCAACCCTTAGACAGACAGAACTAGACTTCTGGATTTGCTTTTCCTCAAGTCAGCTGCAATCAGGGCTGAAGGTGAAGAGCCTGTAATCATTTCAGTGCAATATCAGTTTACAGGCCTGTGCCTGAATCCTTCCTGGAGCTGGGTGGTTTGGCAGGGGAAGACATGTCCCTGGTGGCAGGTCAGGGGCAAATGGCCACTCCAGCTTGCACAGAACAGCTCATCTTCCTAGCCTGAACTGGTCTACTTTTTCATAGACCACTATCATTGTTTCAACCTCATCTGTTGTTCCTGTAAGAAATGATGAACCAACAGCCTGGGGGATGCTCCCTTCCATTTATGCCCTGTTCTCCCAGAGACACAGGCAGGAGAGGCTTGAACACAGACCCCGCAAATGCCAGTTACTGTCTCATCTCAACCTGCAACTGCCTGACCAAGTAAACATTATGATGTTATTAATATCCTGTGTCCCTTCCATCTTTTGTGCCCACCCTGTTTACGCATCAGTGCCTTTTCGCACAGCAGCCTGCTCCAGACCTATGGAAGCCATGCATACAAGCGCCTGGCAGGCAGGTTGCTATGTGATGATCTCAGGCTTCGGAGAAGGGGCTGTCATTTCACTTGACTGGAGGCTGTTTCCCTTACTCTGACCTTACCAGTGCCCATTTCCAGTAATCATTAAATATTTCTTCTAAACACTATGAAGGGGGTGGCAGAAGCAGACCCTTTGTGAGGTGCATACACACGCATATTCATTAGACTTCAGAAGGAAAAGAGAGCTAAAAACAGCAGCAGACATTACTAGTTAAGATTTCCTCCCTGGATTTCTAACTTGATGGTATCTAATGAAAAGAACTTTGTAAGAGAGAAGGAAAATAATTAGAGCCCTTAAGTTTTTGCATCTAAAATGATGCAGACATTATAAACAACTATTAGTCTAAGAACTCCACAGGCTTCTATAATTTCAGAGCCACTTCAGATTTTACAAATCACAGAATCTACTCTGGATTTTCATCAGAAGTATTAGCACTGGTGTCTTACTAAACTTCAATTTAGTGGCACAAGGCAATAAATTTAACGTTCTCTTTCCCTGTTTTGGAGTTTAGTCCTTCCATCATGCTGCATGGAGGTATCATTTATTTGTACTTGTAGGAACCCATAATCAAAGTACAGATTGATTACACAATGTCTGACATAGCTGCAGACTCTGTGGATTGCAAGTTTTGAATCCAGAGAGTATGACACAGCCGAGACTGCATATGGTTTAGTGTTATATGGGAGGAATTTGTGGGAGATACTTGGAAGCAGAAATCAGATTAAAAGAGAGAATTATTATTTTTGCTTGCCTAAATATGAATATAAATAAGGCTGTACATAGATTTTCTGCATTAGTTGGAGAAAGGGCTTATGAACACTTCCTCTAAGTGATGGCATTATTAAGTGTTCACTTGACATGTGAAAAGCTTTATTCTGTGCTTTAAAATCAGTGACATAGCTATTAGGCCAAACTGACCTCTATTACTTTAAATGTTTGCCACATGCATGGGAAATAATTAGAGCACAACTGAATATAGAACATTCAATTGACATATAAATAGTTCTGAAAGTTTCAAAAAATACCAAAGAGTGTCATCAATTTAACAGCAGGACATCAATAAAACAGAGATAGTATTCATTCAGACACTGCAAACACATTTCAATATGGAAACATATTTCAGCCTCAGGCTTTCAAGAATGCTTACACAGGATGGGGAGAAAATGGCTGTAAAAAGTCAGCTACCTTAATGGTCTTTTTCTTAAGTGAGGAAGTAACCTCAATCTGTTTTGCCTGCAGATCTGGATTTACCTGTGTCGTAAGAAATGATGGAAAGCCTTTGCTGGGAGTTATTAAAAAAAAAATATAGAGGCTGAATTCACTCCTTTTCCTGTCCAACACTGCTGAGACTTTATTAGGCAGCATTGCTCACATCTGCTTATAGGGAGCACACCAGAGGAGCATGTGATCTAGCTGTTGCTATGGCATCTAGTGGGATTCTAAGAGAACAACAGAAGAAACAGCAGCAAGAACCCCTCCAGCTGACACCTGAGTTAAAGGGACATTGCCAAAAATGATAAGTTTAACATACTTAACCTTTATTTGTCAGATTTTCCTAAAGGAATTGAATATTTAGCACTCCAGTGAGAATTAAGAGCACCTGGAGCCTCTAAGGGGAAAGAATAACAATACCAGTAGTACCATCATGCACTTTATTTTTAAATGCCTCCTTAATATAGCAGAATGACATCTGCTTTAAACTGAGCTCTGAAAACATTCAGTAAGCCTAACGCATCATCAGTGCAAGAAGACAGGTAGCTCATTACAGAAATTAGTGTGTAGGCGAGGGCACAACAGCTACCTCCTTGAAACAACATTTCCTTGTCTCCCCCTTGTTCCTGCCATGCTGTAAATAATAGAAAGACATGAAAACCTTGTTCCCCAGATACTTCCTAAAGCAATACTGATCACCCTAATGCCTTGCTGCTGCATTATGCATATAGCCTATCAGAAAAACAGACATATAGAATGAGGTATACACAAAAATCTGTTTTGGGGACTGTTTTTCCATCTTCTTCTTCAGCCAGAGGTTTTCCAAGAGCTGTCAACTAATAAGCAATGAAATTCCAATGAGTGTTTGTTTGGCTGAGCACAATACTCAGCCTTTTGTGAGCCAGCCAGCAATCTGGAGCCTGCAAAGCCTCAAGAGACTGGGCTTTCCCCTTGTTTCTGCTGATACTTCCCTTCAGTGGGTCAGTCAGAAATACTGGGATTACTGTTCTGGCTTTGTTGCATGCCTGTGGCCAGCCAGGCTCAGCCTGTGTTAATCAGTCTTGTCAAAGTGAAAATAACGTACTACACATGGAGGATCCCTTGCTCTGGGCCCTGGAAGACATCCATGGATAGGAGACCACCTGCTTGAGATTATGTTATATTTGGTCATGAAGTGGCTGTGAGGCAGCTGTCCTTGCTCCTGAGGAAATTTTCTGTTTTTGCTATCCCATCCTTGAAGTCTTAGGGTTACTTTCTATGCCTGGGTATTAGCCTACAGCCACCCAACATGCTCTGAGGTAGAGGGACTCTGAGGAAAAAGCCCAACAGAGGCCCGAGCGATGAGCATGTAGGGAGCTGTCTGCCATGTTGCTCTACCGACCTGCCCAGGGGAGGCTACAAATCTCCCCGCTGAATGCCTGTCCTTCCCCTCTGCCACGGTGTGGCTGTGGGTGACTGCAGTAGCATCCGGAAGTGACTACAGAACTTGCCTCTGGCCAGTTCTTGGGAACCAGTGTACAGATGGGTATCAGTGTACCCCCAGCTGGGAAGAGATGAAATTTGAGATTTTACCTAATTGTGGATGAAGTTTCAAGTGAGGCTGATTTTGTCCTGATGCTTCCTCCATTTCTAGAATTAGCCTTGATGACGATAACCTCTGAGCCACCTGTGTAGCTGCAGAACTACTGTGTGTTCCTTGCAAAGACAGAGGAGTAGACATGATGCTAATGAAAGAACAATGCATGCTGTGTTGAAAGGAAATGATGAAGGAATCTGCTTTCCTGACTTGGACACAGATAGTTTGCTCTGCCAAAGCTAGGAGAGGGCTTAAAAACGTATTTCTTCTCCCTGGTTTCTTTTGAATATTATAGACTTCATGAATTAAGCAGGAGCATATGTGATGTAGTAGGTGGAGATATGAGAGGCTGTTTATGTTCAGCAGGAACACAAAATGCTTTGTTAAACTAATCTATAAAACAAAGACTTGCAAGAATTGTATGCAGTTTAATAGCTCACTAATACAACTTGATAAAATATACATAATCCAATATTATATGGCTTTTTTCCCTTGACAGAATACGAATAATTTAAGATACTTTTTTCAACCACAAACCTCTTGCTATGACCCAGTCACATATTATCATCCTAGAATGTGTTGCCCTGCAAACCAAACCAGGAGACATCCCACTCTGTACAAGTAGTTCCGCTACGCGCACATGACAGGACAGCAGGGCTGGGCTAAGAACCTGGATAAGAAGAAGTGGCTCTCATATGCTTCCAAGCTATTTCTTATAATTGGCCTCTGAAAGTTCATCTGCTAATTCCACAGTAGAGGAGGGCTGTAACTTTTAGTAACATGGAAAGAGGCACTATGGCAACACTCCTCAGTTCAGGAGTGCCAACAAGCCAGCTTACCAAAATGCTGATAAAGGAGCAGCAGAAAAGAAGTTTGGGAACTTCTGCTGAAGGGCTGTTCAGTGCATTGGTGAATGAAGTGAGCAGAAGGCAGGAAACTCTGCAGTGAGTGAGGCTGCTGCATATGTCGTGTCTGACCCTCGCTCTGCCCCTAACCGTTCAACCTCTCTTCCACTAAAGCTTTGTTTGCAAGCTTCTTCCTGTTGATTCCCACAGAATACTTATGCCTATTTTTTACCTTGTTTTGATTAATTTTGGTCATCTAGAACAAAATCTTGGCCATCCTTCAGAAAGGGAGACCTTTGCCAGGGACACTACTGGAGGTGGGAATTTGTCACTGGTATCCAGCTCTTATCTTTCTGTTTTTTTACAGAAGCTACTTAATTGCACTGTCTACTGGCATCACAGGTGACTGTTTCTGGTCCATTTTTTTCCCTTTGTCTGTGTATTTTTGCATCTTTTCCTTGGCTTTCTTTGACTAAAACTTTCAACAAGCAGAAGTGCTTTTCAATAACAAAAACTGTTTAAGCCATGAGAATTTTCACTGCCTTCTGCCTCTGTACTTTCCATGGACTTCTCTTTTCACATCCTCTACACCTTTGTATTTGCCTTTCTGTGCTTCTGCTGCTCAGCCTGTGTACTAGTGTGATCTCACCTCTGCTGCAGTTCTTAGTCATTTCCTCCTGCCCCTTACAATCCCATTTCCCGTCATTCCCTAGCTGCCAGCTCTCTATATCCCTGCATGTGCAGTACACTCCTATTGCTATTTCCACATCTACAGCGGGAGGTTACAAATATAGATATTGATCCAATCATCTCTTGAGTGGTTGTTCAGTTGCAGAGATCTCAATCTCTCATTGTTCCAATGGGCATGTGGAATAGAAACCCACTGACATGGGAGAATGTGAAGGTCTAGATCAGGATGAGCAAACTAGTCCAAGGTGACACCATGTATGCTCTGCATGTCCCCAAATGTACTCTCATGTCTATTTAAATTCCTACTCATTTGGAGACCAAGGATATTACTGTCAATAAACAATTTAATTGGAAAATATCCTTTGCAGTGTTGGTGGTTTAGTGAACATTTCTCAGTTACCCTAAATTATTTCCTTAGTTACATTTTTATTAAGATGCCCAGTGTCTTGAGTATGAGGTAGGTTCCCAGGAACTGAAGATTAACATCACCAGGGTTTCCCTGGAGACTTCAGGACACAAAAGGGCAAATTGCTGGTGTACAGAAGGCAAACCCCTGTTATGGCAATGTGTTCACAGCTGTTATAAAAGGAGGTGAAGCCCTGCAGAGTGAGGTCAATAAACCAGACAGTAAATCAAGTTTCTGAAAGTCATGACTGGTGGGACTACATTAAAATGTTATCTGCAAAATGTATGACAGCCACGGATGAAATAACTTGTGTGTCAGGAAGGCATGTGGGAGCAGATTGATTTAATCTGTTGAGAAGCAGGGAAGAAACACTGAATATTGATACTTTGGGAACAGTCTATGGACTAAATGACAGTGAGAGTCAGAGGCAAAACAATTTGTAGTGGTAACACACGCAGGGCTCTGTTTAAAAGTTCTTATGTGACATAAATGAAATTTTGTAGAGAGACTTGTTCTTCTGGGGAATCCCACTCTCCTTTCTGTGTTTTATACTTTCTAGAGCTTATACTGTGTTTTGTTTGCCAAATGTACCTACCTACTGCCCAGTGAGAAGCAATACTATTTTTCAATACAGAGAGCAGGCGGTATTAAGAAAGGATTCTAAGCATGATGGCAGGGAAGTTAAATTTGTTGAATCTTTGTACCAGCTTTCACATATGGCTTTCAGAATTAGCTCCAGTGAACATATAATTCTGTTTGGAACCTAAATTTCAGTTAGCTCAATTTCCAATGACTAATGGTTGAAAGGATAAATAATAAAGTTAGTAAATCCAATTATTCTCTTTATAAATACTCTAAACAGGCCTGAAAACTGGTAACTGAATGTAGTGATTTACTTGAAAAGTACGTGGGCAGCTGACTGGTTTATCAGAAACAAATGATCCTTCCCCAGTACTTGCTAACTTCCTCCGAAAGCTGTGACTGTTGCTGTTTTGCAGCGAGATACTCTGAATACAAAGAAGAAGTGTTAAATGGCTGTGTTCCAAGAACAAATGGTAGTGGCTTTGTTATGACCTAACTAGACACTATGTGAGGCAGTGTTTTTAAGGAGAAATAATGACTTTTATCAGACTAATATAATTGGAAAACCAGGCAAGTTTTCTCAAAGTCTGGACTACAAGCAGCTGCCCTGAAAGCTAAACACTGGCTGAGATGAATTGCTGTGAATTTAGTTTTCAAACCTCTGTAAGATTCTCTTTTGAAGTTGCTTTAAGATTTGCAGCTCCCTAACAGAGAATTAATTTAAGCTCCAAATTTGAGTGTCCACGTGATTTTTCTGCATGCAACAGTTTTGCTGCCTGGCAGCTGTTTCAATCTGCAGGCATTAATAGTACATGTGATATGCTGTTTTATAAAGGCCACTTATTGTACAGCACTTAAGGTATAAAACATACTCAGCTGACACAAGAGTACTGTGGTTCCAACCCCAAAGAACTCAGGCATCTTTAAAACTTATTCCTTACAGCCTATGGCTATGAGTAATGTGTCTTTGTCAGCTGCATCTGAGTGCTTGTGGCCCAAGCTGAATGCTATGGAAAGCTATAGAAACCTACAGAAACAAGACCAAACTGGAAGGAGCATGAATTAGAAGAGGAAAAGGAGGGATGTGCCAATGAGCTCTGTAACCTGTTTTGTCCCGGGAGGGTGCCTGAAGTGCACTACCATGGAGAGTTCACTACCCTAAATACAGAAATTTCAAAGATGTTATGTGTTGCCCTCGGTTACTGGAAAGCCCTTCTAAAGCAAAGAAGTCATGCATCCTAAAAGCATTAACACTGGCTGATCCAGTCCAAGTTCTTTGATCAAACAGTGACAGCCCAAAATATTACTCTGAGTGGCGCCAGTTCTACCCTGTGCTTCAAGGAAACAGCAAAGCACTGTTATTTGAATTACACATTTGGTCCCCAGGCTGCATTAAGCCCTTACAAAAGGCTCTCAAACTTAATATCCCTAAGAGTAGTAGATGAAATAAAGAGAAACATGAAGGACAGGGGAAAGAAAAGAGCTCTACCACATGAGAAAAGTTGTATTAGACTTTGTTTCTCTTGCGAATGCTGCCTGCCAGGTTGGTATAAAATGTTCAAACACAGATCTGCTTATTTAGAGTTCAGGCTGTACAACAGTACTTAGCTAACAGATGTTTCTGAATGTAAAAGGACACTATTGTCTGTAGGACTTGCATGCTCCAATGGTATCTAGTGATTAAAATCAAATTATAGAATCAGGAAGAACCAAACCTCATGTAGTAACATTTGTAGGATTCAGAAGTGAGGTAAGAGCGATTTATAATCATCCCGCTTGTCCTAAGTGCTATATCATATTACACCAAGATTTTCTGTAGATACTCCAAGCACAACAGAGAAACAACAAAAGCAAAGGAGAAAGGAGACAGNAAGCAGCTGCCCTGAAAGCTAAACATTGGCTGAGATGAATTGCTGTGAATTTAATTTTCAAACCTCTGTAAGATTCTCTTTTGAAGTTGCTTTAAGATTTGCAGCTCCCTAACAGAGAATTAATTTAAGCTCCAAATTTGAGTGTCCACGTGATTTTTCTGCATGCAACAGTTTTGCTGCCTGGCAGCTGTTTCAATCTGCAGGCATTAATAGTACATGTGATATGCTGTTTTATAAAGGCCACTTATTGTACAGCACTTAAGGTATAAAACATACTCAGCTGACACAAGAGTACTGTGGTTCCAACCCCAAAGAACTCAGGCATCTTTAAAACTTATTCCTTACAGCCTATGGCTATGAGTAATGTGTCTTTGTCAGCTGCATCTGAGTGCTTGTGGCCCAAGCTGAATGCTATGGAAAGCTATAGAAACCTACAGAAACAAGACCAAACTGGAAGGAGCATGAATTAGAAGAGGAAAAGGAGGGATGTGCCAATGAGCTCTGTAACCTGTTTTGTCCCGGGAGGGTGCCTGAAGTGCACTACCATGGAGAGTTCACTACCCTAAATACAGAAATTTCAAAGATGTTATGTGTTGCCCTCGGTTACTGGAAAGCCCTTCTAAAGCAAAGAAGTCATGCATCCTAAAAGCATTAACACTGGCTGATCCAGTCCAAGTTCTTTGATCAAACAGTGACAGCCCAAAATATTACTCTGAGTGGCGCCAGTTCTACCCTGTGCTTCAAGGAAACAGCAAAGCACTGTTATTTGAATTACACATTTGGTCCCCAGGCTGCATTAAGCCCTTACAAAAGGCTCTCAAACTTAATATCCCTAAGAGTAGTAGATGAAATAAAGAGAAACATGAAGGACAGGGGAAAGAAAAGAGCTCTACCACATGAGAAAAGTTGTATTAGACTTTGTTTCTCTTGCGAATGCTGCCTGCCAGGTTGGTATAAAATGTTCAAACACAGATCTGCTTATTTAGAGTTCAGGCTGTACAACAGTACTTAGCTAACAGATGTTTCTGAATGTAAAAGGACACTATTGTCTGTAGGACTTGCATGCTCCAATGGTATCTAGTGATTAAAATCAAATTATAGAATCAGGAAGAACCAAACCTCATGTAGTAACATTTGTAGGATTCAGAAGTGAGGTAAGAGCGATTTATAATCATCCCGCTTGTCCTAAGTGCTATATCATATTACACCAAGATTTTCTGTAGATACTCCAAGCACAACAGAGAAACAACAAAAGCAAAGGAGAAAGGAGACAGCAGAACTTAAAAAACTGTGTTCAGCAATGTCTGCTCTTCACAACAGTCACTATTACATACGCACACTCATTCATCTTCCCTTTCTCTCCTGAGTCAAAGACTAAATCAAATTCAGCCAGAAGGTGGCCTAATTAGATTGCTTTTATATTCAAGGTAGCACTACCTGGAGTCATTAACACTATAAATTATAGGAGTTCTCTCATGACAGAGCACTATAGTGCTTCATGAATAGGAGGAGGCAGAGCTGAGTGGCTTTAGAAATCAAGACAGAAGGAATCAGAAGGGCATGGGAGACTTCTAGGGCTATATCTCAGTGGGTTTTATGGAACAACATTATGTATTAATATGAGAGTGGCTTAGACAACAGAAAACATCAGGATGGATAGTGTTTGCGCTTTATGGACTCAGCATGAAGTGTTAGGCTCTGAATGTGCCTTCATTTTCAAAAGAGAGGGTGAAAAAGGGAAAGGTTTCTCAGATTTATGATATTTTTAATACCGAACACCATTGCTATATGGATAACTTATCAAAATGCTCGGGCCACATGTAGTTCCTGGCTCCTCATTTCTCTGAGAAAGTTCCACTAAGACACAGGAGCAGAGAAGACAAGAGTCTTTGTCTGTTATTGCTGCTCTTCAGAGGTACGGAAGCACTAAGACAACACACAGCAAACCCCTCAGCAGGGACTGGTGATACGGTATGGCCAAATTTAACCACTTTTGCATGGTTTGATTTAAAAAGACCTTGGCATTTAACATCATATGAAAAATAAGGCCTCGTTTTGATGCACCTACAGATGCATCCAGAAATGCCACTATTCAAAAATATCCTTGCCAGGAGCTTTATTCAAAAAGAGCTTATGTAAAGCACAACTGTTAGCAACTCCTTATATGAAGGAGGTATTAACTAGAAAATGGAGGTAGATAGAGGACAGCATCAGCAGGAGGGAGAAAGGCACAAATGGAGGAATGGTTCTGAGGATGGAGTGGGAAATACCCAGCCAAATTACTTCAAGTGGTAGTTTTTTATTAGAAAGTCAACACAGTTATAGATCAGAGAACTGAAGTTCCATAAACAGGACATTGTTTGCATAACTGAAATTTCCAGATGATGGAAGTATGGGATCTTTTTTAAGATTCACGAGAACTGTGTGACCCTGCCACATCTTTCATCATCTCAGGCAAGAAAGGAGTTCTGGGTTTTGCAGTGTAGGAGCAGTTGATTTGGATGCTGGGGAAAAAGAAAAAATTATATAATGCTTGGGAACTTTATTTCACAGAATGTTAATGGTCACGGAGATGACACTGAAGGCCTAACTCTGTAGTCTGTCTGTATCAGGATGCAGTGGTGAGATAAAGAAAAAGCCTAGAAGTGGATTTTGAGAAAAAATTAGACATTTTCAACATGATCAGGCTTCCTATACACCAAATGATGTGGTCATTTTGAAAATTATTTTTAAAGAAACTGGTGAAAATTAGCTTTTTTGGTATTATTCTTTTGATTCCGTTTCCTTTTATGTCTCCACTGGTAAATGTTATATAGTTTGAAATAAATAATAGTTTCACTGTGTTCGCCAAAGGTATTATAAAGAACAGAAGGGTTGTCATGGAGACAGAAATTCTTAAGTGAAGCAACCGAATCCCTAAAATATTTAAGCAACACTTATTCTGCAGGACAAACACGAAGTAGAATATTTGCGACAAGAAGCTAGGTTGGAATTTCTCATGTTAAAATTGAAAAAGAAAATAAGCACTTTCATGTCTACACAAGGATATGTCAGCTCATCACAGAAAAAGAAATAAGCATAGCTACATCTGTGACTTCCACCTGCTTCCTGGCTGAAGTGGTGAGACGTGTCTTTTCTGATGAAAAAAGCAGGTTCCTCCGAGTGGTTCAAACCAGCAAAAATGAACTGTATTTTCATTTTGTCTGCCATTTTTTTTTGAGTGACTGCTTAATCTCCTGAGCTGAAGCAGTGAGTCGGTGATATGCCAAGGCATTGTCACCTTGTGAGAGGACACAAAAGAGGTAACTCAGACTTACAAAAATCTAATTACTACCTAGCATTGTTTTAATAACAACCCTTCTCACATCTTCTCACACACATAACATAAGAGGCAGCTGCCAAAGGCAATCTTCCTATTGCCTTTTCCATCACACTTAATTAAGCTAGCTTTGACCTGGTAATTACATCTAAAAGCAAAAGGGATGTGTTTTGTGGGACAAAAAATGGACAGTTGAACTTGAAGTGGACCCACCAAACTGTCTGTGTCCAGCACTGCTGGGAGGTATTAGGAAATTAATTTTGACCAGGTTTCCAGTCTTTCCCATCAGTCCTGGCCCTTATTGCTCCTTTGTGACAGGTTTCTTTTTCTCCCCTCTTTGTATCATCTAGTCATTTCCTCTCCTCACTTTGCCCTAAACAGCAAGGGAAGAATAACAAGGAGTCAGAGGGAAGGAGCAAAACACTGGCTGAAAAGAAGAAAGCAGATATGGAAATCTGAACAGATGTCTCAAGCGGAAATCCCATGGACCTTCACTGGGACATCTGCCCAAGTAAGGGAGCATGGGGAGGGCAGGAAATGGCTTAGAGAGATCTTTAAAATGTTGCAGAGCCTGTAATTAATTCAGATCAAGTGTTCCTGGGGACAGTTTGTGGTAATGAGGAGAATGTACTGAAGGTGTAGGAGGGACACATAGTTTTTACAATATCACTTCTTTCCCAGGCTCTCCCGAGTCAGTCATTTTAAAAGCTGTATGTTTTAACCCTCAGGAGAACACCAACTGGAAAATGAAAAGGTCCAGTGTGAGACAATTTATGGCAGGCCAAATACCACAAATGTATTCATTTGGTCTTATAATAAATCCCCCAGTGATTAATGCAGCTTCCTAAAGTTACTGATAAAGGAGCCCTGCATTCACTGAAAACACTGAACGAATAGATGGCTGCAGCTCTGAGAGCTCATATCCAGAGCATGCATAATGCAAGTGCCATGCCACCTCCAGTTGCTGAGAAAAGGAGGAGATGGGCAGGAAGTAAACGTTCCTCATCTGATAACTGTCCTACCCCCACATAAATCATTGATAGATGATACTTGTCACCCAATGCAGTGGAATATAGGAATCTATGTAACACTGAAGTTGTTACACCTTGGCACCCCCACAGTAAATGTGTCATCTCTTAATTCTGGCTTCCTCTCCTTTCTGCATCCAGCTCCAACTTCCTTTCCTTGTTTTCATGGTTCTGAATGTTTCAAGCCTTGCCTCTCTGTTTTCCCTTTCTCATTCCTGGTGAAGGCTCCTCCAGATCTCTCAAACAGTGTCAGGGCTTTTTTAGCACCAGTGTTTACACCTCCCAGCAGCAAATTGCTCCTCCTCTCTTCTTCATATGCCAGATTTCCACCCCTTCTTTATGATTATTCTGCTTGACAATCTCTCTTTCACAAAGCATTTACAACAGTGTTGCTCGCCCCAAAGACATGAGTGTCTCAGCACTCATTCTGTTATTTTGTGGAAGGTTCTTACAAGTTTGAAAAGTCGGTGGTTATCTCATGCAGCTCAGGGAACTGATTGGCTTTTTAAAGTACTGACTTCTGTATATGTGCAAATTAAATGCAAGGATCTACTTTCTGAGCCATGCACAATGGGGCTTCAGGGGAACAAGTGAGCAATTATATAGTGACTGCCAGTGTATCACTGCTGTGGGTCCTCTGGGCTACTCAAGCAGTCCAGAGTCATTGGGGTGCATTCTGTTCAGGATACAAAGAATTTCCTCTCCCACACGCTCCTGATGCTATTCTTACACCCCAGGGGCTGTGCAACAGACAAGCAAGATCACCCTGTTCACCATCAGCCTTTCTTCCACGAGGTTAGTCCAAGTAGTCACTGTGAGGGTGATGGACCTCTGTCCTTGGAACACGCAGCACACACAAGCCACCACACTCGGAATCAGCATCTGGATTTCATAGCTCACATGAGTCTCTGCAGTCCTCGCCCAGCCTTAAAGTTGATGGAGCTTTTGAGCAGGGTCACACTTTGACTGAGCTNTTGGTAATAATTCACTAACTGAAACACTCATGTCTAACAGCAGCATAGTATCTCATCTCTGCACCTTCAGAAACTCTCAAGAGATGATTAAAAAGTCCCAAGCCCCCAGAAATATTAGAGTCTGGGAATCCCTTTGTTTTAAATGAAACTAAAGACCATTTTTTCCCCTGAAATGCTCAGCTTATTCTGAATGCCTGTTTAAATCAAATACAGATATGCTCTATTCTTTCTTCAGAGCCATTTGCCTGCTCAGAAACAGAGAAAAGAATGTTGCAACATCTGTGCATGCACATCTCCACATAAAACAAACCCCACACCCCGGTCAGTTGGGTGTCCAAGGGGAGGAGGAGGTATTTTAACAATGCTGCAGCTTGTTGGAAAAGAAAGAAGGGGAGGAAGTGGGCAAGCCATGGAGGGCAGAAAAAGGAGAACAGATTTTTCATTATAAGGATGACATTTACAAATATCATTCCCTTTGGGTGAGGTTACATTTACACTAGACAGCTCAGACAATATTAAAACTGAGATGACGCTTTATTTCTGAGATGTTTTTCTTCTGAGGAACCTGAAACACTTTCAGAGAAGCATGAATTAAGCCTCCCAGCAGCATCGTGTATAAAGCAACGATTATTCCCCATTTAGTAGGTGAGGTATAAAAATGCAAAGAGGTCACGTGAGTGGTTCAAGGGTGTACAGGAAGTCTGTGGCACAGCACAGAAATAGAATCCAGACCTCTTGACTCCTAGACTTGTACTTTAACCACAAACTCATCCTTCTTTCCTTAAATATTCGAGAAGTTGAAAGCCACACATCATCAACAAGTCAAAGATCTGAGAGATGCTTGCCTTAGATTTTGTAAGTATATACCTAAAATAGTATATGTGTAGACAGGAAAAGTTAATTACCTGGGGCATTATATAGTAAGTGTAGTATAAATGGCAAATTTGTTTTCTTCCTTGGTGTGCTGCTGGAGTAGGACTCCCTGAGTTCATTCTTGTTCCCAGCTGGGAAAGGATTTCAGGAAATGGAATTGGGAGAGGACAGTTAGTACATGTTTGCTGACCTGGACCTTTCTTACTTCAATCAATGTGATATTTACAAGAAAAATAAATAAATATGTATAAGTGTTTTGCACTCTGATAGAGGTGATGCTACAAGGAGAATGCAGGAGCAAAGGATGAGCTTTTTTATCTGTAGTGAAAGCTTCTACAGAATTTTAAAAAATATGTTAAATTATAACAGAAAGAAACAACAAATAATCCTGGGAAGATTGCTGCTTATTGTTGTGTTTGAATGGAGGCATGGCAGCAAAGATCACCTATTTCTGAAGTGTAATTCTTCAGTGTGAAACAGGAAAGGCTACTCTCAAGAGAGACTTTTAAAATGAAAAGTCACTTGTGGTATTACTGGTTAATGCTTAAAATCTGTGTTCAATTCACCAACTGAAATCATCATACAAATAAGGCAATTTTAGACAAGTCTAGCCTTCTTTCACGACCAAGGAAAAAAATCCACTCATGTTTTCCAGTCTTCGGTCACTGTGCAGGTTTGTGTGACACTGGCTATTTACTTTTGGTCTGAAACAGGCCCTTCACAGAGACTGGTATGTGCTCCTTACTGAGATATCTTTGAATTCCAAGACACAGCTGCATCTCCAGTACTGTTGGTTTGGTTGGAAGGAATTAGTCTTAAAACCAGGGAGAGACAGAAAACATTTGCCTCCCCTAAGTGGTTGGTCTTGGGTGAGGACTACTAACAGTAAATTAAAAGGAAGAGAAAACTGCAGACACCTCTTGCTTTTCTGTTTGGCTTTGTTTTGTTTTCTGCCTCTGGTATTTAAGGCCTATTTTTCTGAATGCATGTGTATTCTTGGTCTTGATTTCTAGCCTGTTTTACAGTGGCACTTTAAAAAACACATAATGGATTGCTGTTAGTTGCCCAGCTCCCTTAGTGAGCAGCCTATTGCACTCAGCAATTGAAACACCAAATTAAACAAGACACCGGTGCTTCAGAAGCAGTGCTCCAGCCCAGAGATATGCAGAAAAAAAGCCAATTTCTGGGCAAGTCCTTGTACCTGGAAGAACTACTCTTCATACTGGGGTAAAGACAAACCTTGTTTTTGCCTCATTCCAAAGGAAAGGAGAGCTGCAGCTGGGCTGGTGTGGCAGTCCAGTCCAAGTATATTTTCTGGGCGACAGCCTCCCTCCCCACACTGCAGCAGTTCCTAGTTTTGTCTATACATATATGCAACACGATATGGATCAACAAATGGGAAGGGAAGAGAATCAGGACAAGACCAAGCTACCAGAACAGCCACATCCATTAGATATCTCCTCAGAGCAGAACTGACACCCTTCTTTAAGCCTTAGCCGTTACTCATCATTATTACTGAGTTTCTATTGTTTCATTGGGGTTTTCCAGTTGTACAGGTACACAATATCTAAGGATTTGCTGGGGGATGGGTTAGATTCATTTTCACATCAGAACTAATCTATGCAAGGCAGACTGCCAGTTCAGGATAATTTATATTAAAGAGAAAATGCACAGTCAGATACATTCAGGTAGCAGCCAACAAAATCAAGACTGACGCATCACTGACTTTTGAAATTTTGTCCTTTTCCAAGGCCCCATCCTAACACTACACACTGTGGTTTCAGGTCTGTATCCTAGTTGTGCTTGTTTTGTGGGCTGCAGGTGAGAAAACGGTGCCTTTTTGCTGCTCATAGCCATTCATACCTTCAAGCTTGATGTTCATTATAGATCTGCAAGCAGGTGAACATCTAAGCTAGGATCTCTTGCAGTCTAATGGCAAGAGGAATTACTGGATTTACTAATGACATGTTACAGGAACCTGACAGAAGTAATTTGTA
>VZTO01000685.1:200811-232370 GCA_013400615.1 Syrrhaptes paradoxus | reverse complement strand
GATCCCCACTGCACTCGGCAGAGGAGGGCTCAGTAAGAATGTGGAACACAGCAGCACTCTGACAAGCATTCATTCCTCTGTTAAAGTTGTTGCTGTTGTTTGGTGCAGTACCAAAAAGATAGGAAGAACAGGGATCATTTCCTGGGAGATTTTTATTTTTCACCTTGGCAGCACAAACTCATTCTTTTTAAAGATATTTGATTAATTAACTTTGTAGGTGAAAGCCAGTGAATATTTAATTTATGCTTTGCAGATTTAACAACCATTTTCATCACATTAGTCACCTGGAAAAAACTTCCTCAATATTGCCATTGGGCAATATTTTTTCCATATTGTTTCCAGAAGTTGCAGAATAGCTAAGATACATCTGCTACCTGTGAATATCTTGATGTGTCTTATTACTTGTATTGCAATCGTGTCTAGGTGACCTGGCACAGACTGTGTTCCTCTGGGGTGGCCAGTTCTCAACATAGAAATATCCTTGCCTGAAGGGCTGTGAGAAACGGAAGAAGAGAGAGTGAAGAAGACCACTGAGACTTTCAGGCCCAGCTCCTCAGACGTGTCCTTAGCATGAAATGACACAGCAGTGTTTTCCTCCATTACCATGGCATTCTGCAAACAACTCCAGCGAGCTAGCTGGAAATTAAGTGGGGAAATCTCTAAAAGTTTGGCAGCTTGAATAAACATCTGTAAGGATCTGGCTGGACTTGGGGACAGGCTGTCCTTTGCAAAAGAAACCACAGAAATTGGTAGAGACACACCCCTTTTCTAAGGGCCTCTGCAGAGTCTAGAGGAAAGGGTATGAGGCAAATAAGATCTATACCCAGAAGAGGAGAGAGACAGGGGAGTGGCTGGAAGTGCAGAAGGGTAGAAGGGAATAGAAAACAGAGAGATGAATGGAGAAGACCATAGAGGTGCTCTCTATGCCAAAAAGAAGAGCAGGATGCATATTATATTGCAGTGCCTTATGTATCACGTTTGATCACACAATCTTCCTCTTGGAAGGCTTCCAGGCTCCTATCACCAGCTGCAGGAGAAGCAGGGGCCACAGAGCTGTAAACTGAAGATAGTAATGATCTGCAGTCTGGGCAAAACTTAGGAGTTAATTTAGGAAACGACTGGGGGCAGAAAGAAGCAGAGTGAGCCCTGCTAGAACATTAAATCATATATAGTTGTCTGACTTTCCCAAGGCTATTCTTACTTCTATATCTAAAGCTTCCTATCACAGTTTATGTGAGAGTTTAAGTCAGCCTCTTGGGTTGGGATGGGCACTTCTTTTCTGAATAAGCACTACATATAAGAAGCCATACATTGCTTCAGGTAGTGCCTCCCTTTCCAAGAAGTGCTGTTCAGAAGGGATGCCAGTGATCACAGTGACAATGGAGCCACTGGTCAACCGCATCAGCGTCAGAAGCCTTGCATCCGTGTGCTCCCATTCTTGCACTATTATGTACACATGCCAGTCTCAGCTGAGGCTGCAAGCAGGAATAACCCAAAATATCACAACAGCTGCTTTGTTGAATTTTACGGAACTGAAACCCAGGAGTACTGGAAATCTTCAAATAAAGCTTTTTCCCATAAAATAAACTTCCAGATACATAAGCTCTGAGCGTTTGTGAACAGGCAATGTTTGACTAGTAAGCTTGCCTTGTTGATATCTACCACTTGCCATTTGATTTACAGTAAATATGTAATAACTTGCTGAATACCACAGCAACTCATGGGAACGTTAATGTATGATTTGGTGGTAAAAGGTTGTATAATTTCACTGAGGGCCACCATCAGCCCAACTGCATATTTTAGCAGGATTTCCTTCCCTGGATTGTTCTTGAATAAAAATTTCCAAAAGTGAGGGCAGACCTTACTTAAAACATTAATGGGGTTGAAAAAAACAGTGAGCAAGTGCTACGATGCTCAAAACTATGTGTGATATATAGTATGTTAATTTTACCAGACAGTCAAGGGACCTCCTTTTACGTGAATTATTTCAAAGAAAACCAGGTCATCTGTTCCACAGGTGGCAGGATGCTGTGCGCAAATATTCTCCCTACATTCATGATCTTACAGTAATGCGAAGAGACTTCACCTATGAAAGATTCATAAAGCTTTATCTGCTCGCTGTGATGTTATACACTTTCCAATGGCTATAGAAAAAGGGGCGTGATCTTAAACAGGATTTGTATACCACCCAAACCACCTGAAGTGGATGTCTAACCAGTTAAAAGCCTCCAGCACTAGAGGTGGAAATGGGTACTCTTGCCTTTAGGAAGCTTTTTCTAATGCTGAAGTCTCACTTGCTGCAGTGCAATCCCATCAGTACTTGCCTTCCCTATGACAGACATGGAGGACATGATTTCCTTCCTTTTTGCAGCAGCCTTTTGTGTATTCAACTCCACTCAGTCCCCTCTTCTCTGAGTGATCACACCCCTTCAGTCCTTCCCAGACTTCTGACTGACTTTACTGCACTCCTCTCACCCCCTTCCAGCTGGGCACAGCTTTCTGGCTACACAGTACCCCAGCCACCACTTGCCACTCTAGCTAAGCCACTATTGAGGTGGAACGCGGCTGAAGGTTGACCTCATGTAACTTTCAGTCCAGGCTCCCAGTTTGTGCAGTGTGGTGTTTGCCTTTTTCATGATATTAGTGATTTGTGTTTAGCCTGTGATCCATGAATGGGTCCTCACAGATCTTTTTTTTTTTTCCTTCTGCACAGCTGCTATCTCACCTATTGTTCCTTACTGTACACTCGTGGTGCAGTCTGCTCTGGCATGGCTAGTGTACCTTGTACTGTATGGTTTTTTGTGCAAGACCAGTTCTACAGTTTGTTCTGTTTTTACAGTCTGAATTCTATCCCCCAACATGCCTGCAGCCCCTCCCACCCAGGATGCGTGGAGATTTAAAAAGCAGACTCTATTCATCATCCAAGTTATTAATGAAAGTAACGAACAGTGCCAGGCCAGACCAGGCTCTTGGGGAACCCAGAATCAGGGAGCTCAGTTTATTTTTCTATTTTGACAGTCTGTAACTATTGAGCCTTGTTTCCAATCAGTTTAATAACCACTCTTCATCTGGCCATATTTCTATTTCTTGCTTACATAAAGCTCTGTCAAAGGCCTTACGAAAATCGAGATATATGGCATTTACTGCTTTGCCCTGTCAGCATGGAAGGGATTACCTCATCAAATGATGAAATTAGATGGCTTGACAAGGTCTGTTCTTCAGAAAGCCATTTTTTTTTCCTCTAGGTACTTATGAATAATGGCTTGAGTAATTTTTCCAGTATTTTTGCAGGAACTGAAATAAGCTGATCTCTCTATTATGCTCTGACTCTTCTTTCTCTCTTTTTTAAAGAGAAGTATTACATCTGCCCTCTTCCCTTCTTTGATATCTCACCTTTCTTGAGAGAACCACAAATAGTCCTGAAATTACAACAGGTAGTTCTCCAAGTATTCTCCAAGTATTCATCAAGCTCAGGTAATACGAATAGAGTTGTCTTCTTTATGCCTTTTCCAAGCTATTCCCTCTTTATTCTAGGTACAGATCATATTGCTTTTTTGTGGCATCTCTTGTGTTGGTTACCTGTCTGCACCTGCCTCCTGAAGCCCCTGAGACAAAAGCAGCACATGCATGGCTTTCTCAGTAACATTTCCTGTTTCTGCTCAGTAATTAGCCATTTCCCTGGGATTTGTTTTACTGTGAGTGTACCTGCAGAAGTGTTTCTTGTTAGCATTTAGGTAATTTGCTCATGTTACTTCATTTTGTGCTCTTGCTTTTGTGTTTCAATCCTATATGCTAGTGCCATGCTTGTATACTCATCCTCAGAAATCCTCTGGTTTCTTAATACCTGTCTTTCTTAGCAGCCTTTTCCTTACACCTGCCCACAGCAGGATCTTCCCAGACAAATCTCCAAATGTTTTAAAATATGCCTTCTTCAGGTCTATACTCTTTATTTTGCTGTCCTCCTTCTCCTTCAATTTCCAAAGGAGGGCCATGGGAAGCTGGAAGCAGTTAGCTCCTCTGAAAATAAGACTTTAACTGTGTTTTTATTGTTCTGATCACAAGGCGATCATTTTAACTGTACAGCAAGAAGAGTTCTAGGCCTCCTGTTTCTCCAGCATTATTGTAGAGACATTTTCACCAAACTGCGTTACAGTGCGGATGCCTCTCAAGCTTTCTTATCTGTGTATGAAATCTGATGCAACGTACACAGTGCTTCATGAAAGTTTTTAAAAATTGGCAGCATCTCCAGCTGCTAAAGTCTCTTGTGCTTCTAGAGCCTGTCAGGAAAAAACAGTCTTATATCATCAGGGTTTTTACAAATGCTATAGAGACAGCTGATTATGTCACCCACAGACACGTTTGGTCTTGCTGGGAAACATATGACTGTCTCCATGGGTTTTTAGCTACACCCATTAAAGTGCACTTACCTAGGCATAAATCACTAATGGCAACTGCCCACAGTGCAGCACAACCCTATCTTTCTGAAATTGTATTCCATTTGAACACATCTGCTACCTAATGGCAAAAAATGGCTTTTCAAATTTAGACGAC
Organism: Syrrhaptes paradoxus; assembly: GCA_013400615.1. Taxonomy (NCBI): domain Eukaryota; kingdom Metazoa; phylum Chordata; class Aves; order Pterocliformes; family Pteroclidae; genus Syrrhaptes; species Syrrhaptes paradoxus. The sequence goes on along the minus strand of VZTO01000685.1, from coordinate 227,819 downwards.
AAACTAGAGGAGACTTGTGTGTGTACTCTGTGGCGAGGTGGCACACTTAGAAGGCTTTAGGCCTTATGGTTTCAAGAGCCCGACTTAGCATATATTTCAAGTTCTGAACTGTTTGGATTCGAAACTGATCTCAAGCTTTTCAGCTGGTTCCTACACCTACGACATGTTAGATGATATGCCTGGAAGTCATCAAAATTCTGTATCTGTCTTACTTGAACAATAGTGATGCTGACGGAACAACCACAAATGAAATAACAAATCAACAAGCTAATCTACATCCTTCCAGCATCACTTCCTAAAAGGTGATGTAACCACATCAGCATACCACAGCCTCTACCTTACATGTCCCACGCAAAACCCGAGCACCTGCAAACATTAGGGAGTTGCAGGCCTAAAGTTAACACTTGCAGCTTTACATTAACTGAAGAACACATACATCCCTTGCATTGCTTTCATGTTCTGTCCAGAACTAGAAGCAAGATTAGCTAGATCTTCCAAGGAAAAAAAAAAAAAGGCATAAAAGCCTTATAACATTTCTGACCAGAATGGAATATAGCAGAAACCAAATTGTGGGGAAACAGACTTCTCACATGGTCTGCAGCCCATGTTTACCAGCTTAGCAGAATTCAATAGGTCAAATAACGAGCTGGTATGACATCTGGCCCAAGGAAATCCATGGCAAAACTCCCATTGAATTTTCTGGGGCCAGGATTTCAGTCTGGCAAAACTGTGACCAAATGCTGACCTTTTTAAAAAAGTGGCAAATGTCATGCAGTGTTTTGTACATTAATATATTCATACTCAGACAAACAGGAATGTTTTTAGGCAAGGAAACATACATGGAGTGACTTTGCTGTCAGGTCAAAATGGGCTTTGGAAGACACTGTCCCCACTGTAGGTGAAAGGATGGACAAGAGAATACTCTGCAGTGCAGGCAGATAGTAGCCAAGTAGGGTGCTCTGTGGAGCTACGGATTTTGGTATGAGAGCCCATGACTCCCTAGATCCATGAGAGTTATCCTCAACAAGATTCGATGAGCTCAAATGCTACTCAGCAACAGAAGAGGTTTCCCTGTGGCGCAGATTAACAGAGGCCAGTGCTGTTTGGAGGAGATGAGTACGAGTTGGTTTTTCTGGAACTCACACAGACCCAGCTGCAGTACCTGAGCCCCAGATGGTTTGCTGTCTCCCAGCTGCTTAGCCCATGATCGCTTCAGTGGATGGGACAATAACAAACAGGCATTCCTAGCATGGGCACAACCTGGGACTTGACTGTAGAGTTGTTCCTTCTGCTTTGAAATCTATACCGCTGTCTTAAAACAGTACGTTACCACTTCAGCTGATGACAGCTGAGCAATATTCTCCACCTTAGACTGCCTGTTCATGCCTGACTTGTGCACAGTATGTGCTGTTCTCACTTCCTGCGGGTGTTCACAGCCAGGCTGCAGCAAGAATACAAGGGCTCCTGTGCTGTCTCTTGCTCTCCACACTTTTGTAGGCTTCTGCCTGTCCAGAACTGATGTTGGCTCTAGTGCTCTGATATTAGCTTAGGTTCAGCATTATTTTAAGCTAATGAACAAATGAAAACTAGCATAAACTATCCCCAGGGATGAAAGGAAGAATCAAGAGCAGATGCTGAAATATCAAAGTGATTATGTCAGTTAAACTTCTTTACAAAACAGTCAAGTGGAAAGACTGAAGAGGAAGGTTGCACTTTTCCTCCAATACAGTTCAAATAAAAAGCTAAACATTCCTTCTCCTTCCCATCATTGCAGTGCTACTAGAGGGTGTGCCTTTTCAAACAGTTCCCCTGATATAATCAAAAACATTCAGCTTCTTTATACACCTTTACTCATACTGTTAATCCCCTCTAGGCACTCATAAGAAGAGGTATCTATTTCTACTAGCTTTATTAGTGCAATGCAGTTTTCCCAGACCCAGAGCTGAATGAATTGTTTATGGTAATAAATGATTTGTTTAATTTAGCCCATTTTTTCCTACTTGTGACTTGACTATCATCACATTATCTTCTCTTCCATGTTTATAGGTTTAATTGTAAATATTCACCAAGCAGATTATTCAAATACATTTCAATTGATGAGTTGTTTGCAGACCAATGCCTTTGAAAATACCAAATTTATTTTTTAATCCCAAGGGTATGTGGCTTGTTGCCTAATTCACACGCCATCATTTCTAACAGAGAAACTAAAACTTTTAAAATAAGAGAATAATGATGGAAGCGGATCAGTTACTGAACAGATAATAATGTTATTATTATCCGTATAATTATCTCCCAGATAATAATGTTATTATCTGTATAATTATCTTCCAGATTAATATTAATCTCTGTTTAAAATTGCTTACAAAATGTTTAGGACTCACAAATAAATTGTTAAACTAACAGCTTAAATAAACATGACCCCTGGAAACCAGGAATGAGATCTAATCATGAGAATAGTCACAAATCACTTCCTTTTAGTTCCAAAAGCTCTGCGGCTTACTAATTTGTTTTTTATCCTATAGGGCATCTCTGTGCAGACCTCCAAGGATACTACATTTAATACAAAACCCATGTGCAACTCATGGAAATTTGACTAATACTAAGAGAAAATTGACTGAACACGCAAAATGTTATATAGAGTGACTTGTTTTGTAAAAAATATTTACAAAATTACTTCCAACTATGAAAGGGGGATTGAATTAATGATTGTCTTTTTCATATGCCACATGGAAACTTGGGAGACTTGCAAGAATATTTATTAATAAAAAGTGTGTGCAAGTACTCTAAGAGGGGGAATTAGGGCTAATGGAGTAATCAACAATAATCTGCTGAGACTAAGGAAAAATTACACCAGAAAACTTCATGTTTTTGAGGTATACAAGTAAAAGCTCAGAAATTTAATCATTACCTCCAATTTTATCATAAAACCTTAGTAGACCTGGCTACAAAAATCTACTTTTAATTTTTATAAACCCTTAGACTGTCCTGGCATCAGCAAAACCAGAGTTTTTACATTGCTTCTAATAACCTCCAAACATAGTGAGATATTAAAATTTGATTGTATTTTAACATAATCTGAAAGATTATCCAGACAGCTGCAATAAACAACATGTAGCAGGACCTCTTCAGGGTCAAATTTGTCTATAGGAAAAGATGAGGTTATTCTGGTTTTATTATAAAGGAATCGATATGTATATGAGACAGCAGCAATGTGAAGTGGAAGCCAATATATGTAGCTTTCAAATCCTAATAGTTGCTTATTGGCTCAGATACAAGTTTCCCAGGTAGTTCTAGCACATGGTGCTTGGTTATCAGTCAGTTTTGGGATAACCTCTGGTTTAATGGCCAGGTTTAGCCTGTAAGAACAATAAGTCTGCAGTCTGCTGTCTCCCATGAGCCCTTTAGAGGTGATCATGCAGCCCAGCTGTGCAATACACCAGCCAAAGGACAGCAAAAGGCCCGTTCACATTAGCAGGTTGTGCACACACCTGTTGGTTCACGTGATGAGGGATAAGTCTGTGCCACTACACGCCATAGGCATGTCTGGGGTACCAATACTTGTTGGCTCCATGTCCTAGGATACATTAGGGGGGAGACACCTAAACATTCAGCACCCGGGTGGCTCCCTAATGGACTTTATGGCTTGCACCTGTAGACAGAGTGGATGCCTCTGAAATAAAGCATGGAAACTTTTTCTGCTTCTTATGGGGATGTGACTTCTAATAAACTATTATATGATTTTTTTTCTCCTCCTCTTTAAACGAGCATGGATTCCTGTCCTGTGGACACAGGAAGGTCTTTGTAAACAGCAAAATGGTTATTTTTGATTTCTCTTTTAAAGTAAGAGTTTAAAGGAATGCTGACATATTGAATAAAAGCAGGATTTCTTTTCTAAGAAAAAATCAATTATAAAATTAATAAGTATGTATCATAATTCACATGCATATGCAAGTGAGTAAGCAGATGCTTCCTACTGTGCTTTGAAAAGGCCTTCTTCCTGCTTTAGACACTTTTCACAGTTAAGAATCAGGAATTCTGGTCCCTAGTTCCTGTGTGGAAATATCTAAAACTCTAATATATTTATGATGTTTTCCTATGCAGCCCAACACAAATATTTCCAGTATGCTCTGACTCAGTACTTTTTCTGAAGTGGCAGAAATACAATGAAAAGCCTGTTTCTCATAGCGTTTTGGCAGAAAACAACTCTGTGGGGGCTGGTGTTGGCACACCACAGTCTAAGAATAGGGTACTTCTCAGGCAGAATGTTGTTGAATTTGGAAATAAGCTAGGTTTGCCTAGGCGTAAAGAAGCCACTGTCTTCAGGGAAAGTAGTAATTTGGAAATGCTTATCGTACAAGTTAGAGTGCGTTAGTGTCTACCAAAATAATTATTTCCTGTGAGGGCTACTCAGAATGAAGTAATCTCAAAGAATATATTCCATTGTAGGAGCGAGGTCACTGGGCAGCCCCTCTGACACCTCCTCAAGGGGCTCTCATTGTATGGAGTGCTCTAGTTCTAGTTTCAATTGTTCATAAACATGAGTAATGCTTCCTTCCAAGTGCATGTAAATGGGAAGAACTGTAAATGGATGGTGCTTTACTGTACATCTACCATGCTGAAAGAACTACTACCATCTTTATAAACGTTGTGGTTTTGTGTGGTGGGTTTTTTTGGTAGGGGAGGGGCCACAGTAATGGCTCCTCTAAGTACCTGCTAAAGGTTTCCCCTGACTCCAAGTCTTCTGGCAGCAAGGGAGGGGCTACTGTGGTGGCTTCTGTAAGTGACTGTTAAGAGTCCATCCCCTTCCCCCTGGCTCCAAGGTTTTAGTAGCCGGGGGGGTAGGAGAAGGAGTACCACTGACTTCGCCCCTGTGAGAAACTGCTGGAAGTTTCCCCAGCTCCAGGCTGGACCCACCCCAGGCCAGAGCTGAGTCAATCACTGCCTCTGTGAATAACATAGTTAAGAGGGGGCACGGAACAATGGGGTTGGCGTGGTCCTGGTCAGGGCCTGGCTCAGGTGCACTGGCTTGGCTGTCTAGCTGTCTGCCCAGCTTCTGCTGTACCGACCTGCCGTAGCCCAAGCCTCTACCATGGCTCATCTGAGAGTCTGTTTTCTCTGGAGCCAATGAAAGAACCTGCGGCGAAGAGAGAATCATGATCTGAGAGAGACAACAACACAGATATGCTGGTCAGTGAAGAGAAACAAGAGGAAGGAGGTGCCCCGGTAACAGAAATTCTCCTGCAGCGTGGAGACCATGAGAAGCTGAAGTAGGTGTGCCAGAAGGAGGCTGCAAATTTTGAGAAAACCCACATGGGACCTGAGCAGTTGTTGGGGGACTATGACCCTGTGTGGGAAGGACTCATGTTGCAGCAGTCTGTGAAGGACTCTCACGTGAGAAGGGACAACACGCTGGAGCAGGGAAAGACTGTGAGGAGCCGTCCCCTGAGGAGGAAGAGGCAGTGGACCAACTGCATCTCACATTCCCTGCCCCCCTGTGCCGCCAGAGGGGAGAAAGTACAAAACAAAGCCTTTGGGCCTGGGAAGAAGGCAGGGGTGGGTGAGAAGTGCCTTTCTAAGATGTAGTTCTCTCTCTCATTATCTTGCTTCTTGTTTTTGATTGTAAATAGCTAATAAATTCAATATTTTCTTGTTTTTCCCAACTTGTGTTGGTTTCTTTCCCATGACCCTAAGTGATGAGTGATACCCTCCCTGTCCTTGCCTCAGCCCACCAGGTGTTTAACAAAAGACTGTCTGGTGACCTTTTAAAACTACAACAATAAAATGCAGCATTTGGGTAAGACAAAAAGTAACACAACAAAGAGGAAGTGAAAGAGTTAAAGCTTTTAAAAATCCTGATCATGACAGCCTTAAAACCTAATATTCTGAGCTGAGCCTGGGCTGTCCTGGTTCTGCTGAACCCAGTGGAGGTGGAAGTCTTTTCTCTAGCTAAGGCTTTACCCATAAATACAGGCTAAGTAAATTGTTCTCTAAAAATTAAGGCAATGCAGACAATTCCCTAGAAACCCCAGCTACAGCACTGCCTTACTACGGGTAACACTTGCCAAGTGACTCAAGTGTCTACACTGCCAGTTTGATTTCATTTTTATTTCACCCCAGGGCTTTGGTTTTCTGATTATCCATACTGTTCACGTGCTGCTTTTGGCAGCAATAATTTTGGACAATTATTTCTCTCCAAAAGGAAATGCTGGCACAGTTGGCAGACCAGCTAACTCCAGGCAGATTGTATTGGATGTGTACCTCCCAGGCTTGGACTCCAGCTCTGTGTGACTGCTGTTCAGCACAGCCCTAGAAAGCCTTCCTCCCTCAGCAGGCCTCTGCCTACCCTCAGACCTTGCAAGACCCGTGACACTCCACCTTGCCCTCAGATAAGAAAACACAGACCTAGCAGACAGAAATCTTATTAGTAGTATTTAGGGATCTATGCAACTTCTCTGGACAAGCTGTAGACGGCTAGATCAGGAAGCTGTCTTTTTGCACCAAGCTGAATTCTGAATATGTCTGCTCAAGATTTCTAGGTTTTAATTTTTTTGGAAGTTTTTTTCCTCTCATTTAAGATTGCTTGTAGTATTCCTGCAGTGCTTATTCTGTCTTTTGTTTTCAGCAGGATAAAAGAGGGAAAGAAATTATCTTCATCTTAAAGAATGAGGCATTCTGAACTCCCTCATATATAGGACCCCACTGCTTTGTTGCCATATCTTTCATGGCTTTAGTGGCTATTTTCCAACTTTTCCCTTCTCCTTACGAAGGGCAGAAGATCACTGGCCTGTCATTTACTGCAGAAATGGAAAAGCTAGCCCAGCTCCTTTCAGCTGCCTGGCAGCAGCTCTAAAACAGAGCCTGAGATGAGCTAAGGATTATTTTTCCAGGCTCTCTTTGCTCTACCATTCCCAAGCTTTCAGCTGAAGCAAACTCGAACAATTTTGTCAGCTTCAGGGGTCTCACTCACTTTTTCTACCCAAGAGATACAAGGAGTAGAGCAGTGCAGTTAACAGAAATTATTCTCTCTCTAATGTTAATCTGAAATCTCTTTCATTGCAGAACTTTTAGCATATATGTACTCACCTGTGGGCTTTATTTCAGGTGTTCCTACCTAAACATGTAACTTCTAATGAAGCATCATCCATATATCATGTTACAGGCAGGTGATAGATGGAGTTAATCATGCAGCTTTGAGCCATCCCCTCTCTACTCATTAATCTACCTCCTTTGAGACTTGTTCTAACAGTCCAAACCAGGAACAGGTACAGCCAGAAGAAATGGTTACAACTTCGAAACTTTAATGAGATTTTAAACTTGAAAAGAGCCAGAAATATACATGTGTGAACTCCTCCCCCTTTCCCAACAAACACTAATGAACAGCTTCCAGCTATAGGCACTAAAAGTAATCAGCCTGTCAAGCAAATGTTTCTTTCCCCAAATAGGGTAGGCTTCCCTCAAGCTGTCTCTCAAATTTATACGTGTTTGATGGTAGCGCTTAGTCCTATATTAGTGACATATTTATGGGCTGCTATCTTGAGGGTGGGAAACAAAAAATTAATGTCTTTCCAAAAAAGAAAGCTCTCTTTCCACTGTGACATGTCATATAAAGCTGTGACCCTGGAAGGTTCCTATGTACCAGACATCAGTTGTAGGATTTTATAGTGCAGAAAACCAACTTGAAATTCCCTCTGAAGGAGTATATTGATTTTCCCTTCAAAGTGTGATGGTCACACTTGTGGCATGAAGACATTTGGATTTACAGAAAGAAGGGCATGAAAAGGCTCACAACACAGTGAAAATTCATGAGTGTGCACAGGAAACAACAATGTAGGATGGAGGCCATCAGAAAGCTGATCAGCTTGGAAGCTAGAGAGCACAGGGCTATTTGTAGAGGTTCCTAGCTCTGCCACTAACCTGAGGTATGTCTTCAGGCATGTCTCTTCACCCTGCTGTGATTCCATTCCTCATCTGTAAAGTGAGGAAAACATGTAATTTTATGAAGCGCTTCAGATGCAACATAACTCTTCAGGGTTAGCTTACTGGACACAGTAGGGGGTGAATAACAGATCATTCATTGTCTCCCTTATTAAAAATAACGTGGCTATTTGTTCAACTCTTTCTGTCATTCTACTTCTGCATCTCCACAGCAGCTAGTTAAAGCATATTCTTCTTGTAATAAAGATGTGAAAGAATCAACCTTCCATCTCTACTAACTGTGCACAGCAGTATTCATAACAAATCATTACTTGCAGCAACAATGGAAGAATAAAGATGTTTTAAGATTTGCAGTTGTAGGAAAAAAAGCATTTACTCTAGCAGTTGACAACATACAAGCATGCAGAACAAGCAGAATAAAGCCCACCTAGATGACTTGCTCAAGGTCTGTGTTATGATTCTTCCTGGTGGGGAAGGAAGAGGAAGATTCCCTCAGACAACTGTTAAATTTATTCTTTGTATGGAGTTGCAAGGTAGTCCAAGGACTTAAAAGTTTATTGTCTGTAGCAGTTAAATGGGAATTTTAGTGACCCACTGTTCTCCCATTAGACTGGAGTGAATGATAGTATATTTCTGAAATTGCTCTTCTAGTATGCGTGTACATTTTTATTTGCCTGAGAACAGGAGTGTGTGCTGGGAAAAATAATGGCAGTATACATCTTCCAGTGATTGAAGGAGTACTTATTTTTATATTTTTTAATTTTAAAATTAGCTTCTAAACTATCTGCTTGTTTAATCATAACAAATTTTGAAAATCTTTCTTAACTTCAACAGCTGAACACTTGGCGCAGGATATGTGGGTCATTACTTCCTCATTCTTTAACATAAAGGCAAACTGGCAGCCTGCTTGGGATTTCTTAGGACTCTTAAAGATATCCAGATAATCTTCTGAGAAACCATACTAGATCATATCAGCATTTCTCTAAAACTCAGGTCATAGCTCCTGTCAGTGCTTGGTTTTCTTACAGTAGGCATGAAAAACTATAATAAAATACCTGGACTCTTATTTTATTTACACATGATGATGAGTAAAAATCCCAAGCCCATACTCTAGATTCTTGTGTACCCTGAAAACCCATTTACAAACCTCTTACTTCTCTTTGACTGCATTTTTGTGGTGGGATGGAAACCTTTTTTCCCAAATGTGGCCAATATGCATTTTTCACTCTTTCAGTGCTCTCAAAGCTCTAGCTCCACTGAAATTATGTTAGTCTGGATTTCCATCACTGTGACAGCAAGCAGAGCCTGTCTGCCAGTTTACAGACAGATTCAACAGACTGAAATCTGAATGGAAAATGGGGTAAGAATAGGAGTCAATGGTGCCTGAAGTAATGCTACTGCAGAACACCCTCGGGCAATGCTCAGGGCATAAAAGGAGAGACGCTTAGAGAGGTTGGAGTATAATGAAAAATTAAGAGTGAGGGCATATCAGAGGACATTTTCAATGTTATTTTTTTTCTCTAGATAAACTTTTAAATTGTTTGTCCTAAGTGCAAACAGCTTGCTGAAAGCTATAATATAGACTGTCCCTACCCTCATGATAATTTTGGCAAAAGAAAAAGATCATACATGTGAAGTGACAAAATCAAGTATCCGAGTGATCAGAAATGAACTGTTTAAATTAGAGCAAGAGCTGCAATTTGGAGAAGGAAAGGCACCATACCCTCAGGAACACAATGATGATTTGTGCCCTTTTAAAATCCTAGAAAACTAAGAAGTGCAGATGAGTCAAGAGCTACTTTTTGGGGATAAAAATGCCCTTCCTTACTACAGGGATCAAAGAGGAAACCATAGGCAAAACTAAAAACACAACTGAAGGACCAGAGTCTCTGTAAAGGGCAGTACTGCTACCACTGTGTTCATGAGCACAGAGAGAAATGATACATAACAGCTTGGTCTCTGGGGCCACAGTGGATAATTTCTCACTGGTCCCTCTTGCCTCTCCTCTAATCCACAAGTTCACTCCCTGTTTGCAGTCAGTGCCTTGGTCTGTTCTTACCATGGGAGAGGCACATGAGGAGCAATAAGCGATGGAAGAGAACAAATGGGTCCATGGCCACACTGCAGAGAATGCACACTGTTTCCTCTTGGTTTTGTTAATGGTATTCCCAGAGCAGAGTCTCTTCCTACACAACTGTTTCCACAGTAAGGTTTCCATCTGAATGGTTCCCCTTTGCCAACATATGCCAGTGAAATGAATGGCAGTAACCCTTTCTCTGCAGTATACACTGCTAATTCTGTGATGGTGGGGAGAATGTACTCTCTGTACATTTCCAGTCCATATCCCAAATCCAGAAAGGATCCGACAGCCAGGATGCAGAAGCATGCAGCAAGCTCTATAAACATTGTGCAGGTTCAGTTACCTGAGCCAACAGATGTGAAAAATGTTTTTCATCTCTAAGCCAGGGATGTTCAGCAAAAAGATACCAAATTTTGTAACTCTGTTGGGGTATTCTCACTTCAAGTTAAGCTGAGACTATTTATTTCATTGATAACTGCAGGTACACTCATATGACTCTAAACAGGTTTCAGGATATTTACCTAGAAACCACAAGAGTGGGCTAAAACCAGACAGTCTGACTTTTTTTTCTCTTTTTATTTTTTTTTAAGTACAACAAAATTTCTAAACTTTCAGTATTGCAGGCAATTTACATCTATTATAAAACAAAATAATTTTGCTAAAATTCCTAGACTGCAAATGGATATACCAGCTAACGCTCTTTGTTTGCATATGTAATTTCTGATAAAACATGGCCTAAAGACCTCAGATACTAAGGGAAAAGGAAGAATAATTCATGGCTCTTCATCCCTTTCTACAAAAGCCCAATTATCTTGGAAGTCTTCCTGCTAAACACCTCCCCTTTTCTCTCAAATAAGCCACAGATAATGACAGGCATTGATACGGTTAAATATTTCTACTTTGGTGGACAAAAGTAAATAGTTAATAACCAGAGTTTCTCACAGTTATAAATGCCATTAACTGGCTCTCACAATCCTGCTGTTTCAAGGGGAGAGGTGATATTGAGCTCACAGGGCAAAGAAGAGTGAGTATTACCAGGTGAGTTGAAGGGAAAAACCTTAAATAAGAAGACCTCTAGTGAAAGCACTGATTGAGAAGCATGTTTGCTGCAAGTTGCCTTTATTTAGATGTCAATTGGATTACAGTTGTGCTCATTTATAACTTGGGCTTTTTTTCAAAAAGGGAAGATCACTATGTATATAATACCAGATTGCCATTTCTTGCACTGCTTGGTCTGCATTTAGGCAGCAAGCAGATGCAGAAAAATGAAAATGAACAAAGTCAGATCATCTGCTTCCAAAATATGTCAGTGTTCCTAGGGGCTGGGAAGGCAGGCAGAAGCAAGCAGGCAGGCCAAGAGAAGGTTTCTGCTTCTAGGAGTGAGAAGAGTTGGAGCTTTCTGAGCACAGAACTTCCTGAGGGGACCGGTTTGGCCACCAGGAACTTGGAAACTGCTGTTTGCTTCTCCAGTGATGATGGGAACAGCGTACATCTGTATGGGCTCTTGGTAAAGAAACAGTGCTGCACCTCTAGGGAAGTCCATTGGTCCTTGATAGGAACAACCCTGCAGAGCCCTAAACACAAGCACACATCTTGCTTGGGACAAGAGCCCCTATTTTGAAAGGCGGGCTTCCACTACCTTTCAGGCGTTACTGAGCTTTGCAGAGGCAACTTCCTAAGGCTAAAGTAAAACATCAAACAATTTCACTTCCTGTTCAAGCGTTGCCATTACAGCGGTTTCACTTGGCTGTGTATCATGTGCTGCGGAGGGAGGAAGAGAGAAGGCGTGTGAGCAACTGAGGGTGCAGCCTGGCCCCACAGGGAAGGAAGACTGATGGTGTGGGGCCCTGGGAGATGTGGCAGTGCCTGGAGGGGGTGGGGACACAGCGCAGGGCCCACCATTAGCACCATGCTCCTGGTGATCCTCGTGGTGCTCTGCTTCATCCCCTCTGCTGATGTAACAGGTAACAAAACCTCCCCATATTTCAATCCTTTCCACTATTTTTCCTCACTTTGATCATCGGGGGGAGAAGGTCTAGTATAGCTTTGAATTAATTTTGCAGAAATTATTCGGTGTTTGGATGAAAGGGGAGAGACAAACTGTATTGCTAAGACTGCACACAGATCAACTTGATATAACTAAGAGTCTGATTTTTTCCCTGCTACAAGTATCCCTCCAAGATAAGACTCAAGATCTTTCTTTTAATTTGACTTCTCTTTAGATGCATTTGGAAATTACATGCATAGACAGAGGGGTGTTTATTTCACCTTCCCCCTAGGCTTCACAAATTTTGCTCACAAATGCCTTTTCTTGGGGGGGCAGGGGGCTGAGCAGACCTGGTGCCAGTGCCTCTCTTGGGGCAGCCTCTTCATTACCTTCAAGTCTCCTGTGCAAAGCTCTGCGTCCCACCATGGCCCAGCTCGGTGTGATGGGCTGCAGAGCTGAGTCCACCGGCATCCTCACAGAACTAGCAAAATTAAATGACCAAAAGCATAGTTGCTTACTGAGCACAAACACGGGAAGATGGGAATTGCCAAGTTTCTGATTTATGCATTGTTTAGTAGTTTATTCATACTAACTAGATACCTATCTTCTTTCTGAAAAGATCTTCAACAATGAAAAACGTCTATTTTTGATTTTGAAATCCTGAGTCTTAGTGGATCTTTGTCAGGGAATGTAGTGAGAGAACAAGGGGTAACGGGTATAAGCTGAAAGAGGGCAGATTTAGACTGGATATTAGGAAGAAATTTTTCACTATGAGGGTGGTGAGACACTGGAACAGGTTGACCAGGGAAGTTGTGGATGTCCCATCCCTGGAGGTGTTCAAGGCCAGGCTGGATGAGGCTTTGAGCAACCTGGTCTAGTGGAGGGTGTCCCTGCCCATGGCAGGGGGGTTGGAACTTGATGATCTTTAAGGTCCTTTCCAACCCAAACCATTCTATGATTCTATGATTCTATGATCTTTCTGAATGTTCAGTTGTTGTGGCTAAGGGTGTTTTGTCTTGGTGTCGTCTTGCTGATGCAGTGTTCCTATGTTCACAGTAAACATGTTTTTCCAAGGGGTACATCAAAATGCAAAGCAAGGCAAGGGATGATGGCTTTTGCTAGGATAATCTTGAGATGGATAATTTTTCAAACTGCCAGTGCATAAACTGTTGCTATTGGATCCTCTCCAAATATCAATGTTTTGTATTTTACAGGGAAGTTACAGACAGGAACAAAAATCTGTTTTCTAAGATGAGAGGTACAATTGAATCTACTTTTTCCTTATTTCTGCCTTATTTTTCTATAATTCTTTTCATCAGTGAAGGCATTGTAGTTTGCATGACACCACAATCTAAATTGCTTTAAGAGATCATAGCTTTTTTTTCCTTGGCCTTTCCCCATGTTTATAATTCTGGGTTTGCAATATCATATATATCATATATAATATATAATTCTGTGTTTGCAATATCATAATTATTTCCACAGTGGGCCCCTGGGTTGTCAGAGAAGACACTGATTCCACAAGGGGATAAGTATCAGCACTGGATTAACAGTTCTAAAAACATTTCCATGAGGTGTGAACAGCTTTTAAGCAACTCTTTTGAATTGCAACCAAACAAAATGTGGTGTGTACTTATCAGACACAGGGGTTATATCATGACTCTATAGACATTTATACACTTGCTTTGCGTGAAGAACTTGAGTTTCTCCAATAGCTTCACTGAGACTGTTCAACTGCTTAAAGAGAAGCACATGAGGTCGCTTGCTTCCCAAGGCTCTCATCTTTTTCTCCATATCTTTTCTCCACCTCTTTGTTTTGATTGAGATGATTGATCCTTAGTACATGGAAAACATGAAGGCTGGTCAAAACCCTGCAGGACTTCCTCAATCCACAAAGTGTATTATAGGTCTCAGTTAGGTTTTAGGGAAGACATAATTTGTCCTATACTGCTGTTTAATGACTGCACCAATGAGGGCTGCAGGTTGAGTCTGAATCATGGAAAGGGACTTAAAAGATCAGTTTGTTCATTTCCTTTTTGCAGAAACACTAACGTTTACAAACTTTGTCCTCCTCCCCTTTTTGTTAGCTAAATAATTACCTGGCCATGGTCTATCAGACAGGCAGCTAGATCAAGTTGCCTGTCCCATGTATTTTGTGAAATAAGTAATGTAAGCGAGTTCCCACTGAAGCGTACCACAAATAACCTAATCCTTTTACTACCTGCAAAACCATCTGGTTTATGGTCTCTGGTTGTTAAATCAACCTCTAACCTACTAAAGTTACCAGGGTGCAGAAGATGTATGAGGCAAGATTAGCCAAGATTAGGTTGACATCAACAAAATCTTGTTTTAAAAAAAAAAAAATCACAAACTGACAAGAAAGCCCCCTGTGCTCACACTGGTTTTGACTAAAGTGTGTCACCTGGGCTTTATGTAGTACTATGCTTCCTGCAGTACTCACACCAAAGTAGGAAAGATTAGCAATATATAATGGCTAGAAGGGGCAGATCCCTCCAGCTGCATGTTATGCACACAGCTGGGTGACCAAAAACCAAAGTAAAAGAGAAAAACCCTTGTACGTGGTAAAGAAGAGTAAAGGCAATTGAAGAACAGACCAGCAGCAGCAAAAATGGAATAGCTTTGTTTACAACATAGCTGTGTGTCTTTCTGTTTGTGGATTAAATAAAAAATAAGGTTTTCCCTTATCCTTCCAGGGACGTCAGTGGGACATCTCGTTACTGTGCTTATAGAAATCCTAATTTATCTCAGATTATTTGCTCTGGCCCATACCTCCTTGAAACTGACTGGCATGGAAAAGAAAGAAAGGAGAGTACAAAATATTTTTGGCAGAATATTTTTTCCAGTAGCTGATGATGATTCATGGAAAGTTCTGGAAAAAAACCCTCAAAATAGTTATTTTCCATACTTTGTCATCACTATTTCACTTTCTTGGTAAATAAGAAAGAAAGAAAAAAAACTTCAGTGAAGTATTGCTTGCATCAGGGGTTCATGATTAGAGAGTCAGTATTTTACAGATATTACATATGGATGGCATTTTTTTTCATGAGGCAAAAAAACCTCATATGTGATTAAAACAAATGTCTAGCATGACAAATAAGTTATAAAAAAGCTTGAGAAACATTTAGAGACCTTACATGCTATTGACATAAGTCCTAAGATCCTGAGAAAACTTGCAGGCTGTGCACACTGGCTTAAATGATTTTACATTTTTAGACTTCACAGCTTTTTGGAACTGTAGACAATGATTTTTCATAACTGCCATTTTCTTGGCTGGGTAAGGCAAGATATAGTTATTTATTACTATGCGGCATGTCTGAACACTCTGGAAATGGCAATCATAACCCTATTTAGGGGAAAGCATACACTAATGGAAACACATACTAAAGGTTTCAAAGTTTCACCATTTTAACAAACCCAAAGCGACATTTATGAGAAAAACTGTCTCTGTGAAGGCAAAAGCAGCCTCAGCCCGTGTTTGCTCAGAATGGTCCAGATCCTACTCAGAATATAATCAAATCCTATTCAGATCACAAGTAAGGGATGTTTGGCCTTACTCTGTTTTCCCTGTGAAACTAATACATGTTTTGGCATGATTGGCTCTTCAATTCAAAAAAAAATCCAAGCTTGGAGGAGGATGGTGACAGCAAGGCTTGTCTAATACACCTGTGGGGTAAAGCCTGCCTTGCCCCTGCTGGCCCTGCAGCCCAACCAATTCACGTAGTGCTAATTAGTTCCTATAAATGAAAAACAAAAGATCTCCCTCAATCAATTTAGATTTGAGCTAGTAGAGCCACTTTGTGAAAGTGTATTTAGGTGCTTACCTTAATTCATGTAGGAGCAGTCTTCATTTAATGATCACAAATAATTTTTTTCCCACTGCTCAGCCATCCTGCATCCCAACATCAGCAGCGCGGGGCTGGATTATCAACAACCAGCTTGCATGCCAAGCCAGACTGAACCGTAAATCCAAGAGGTGGAAATAAGTTGGAGGAACCTATTTTTTTATGTGGGTCTATCAAAAGAGACTGATTGCCAATTATCACAATATCATGGCAAGGACATAAACAGTCCAGAACTGTAGTTAAATAATGGAGCTCAAGGCATGAAACTACGTACTAAACATCAGGAATCCAGATTAGCTGACAACAACAAAAGGCGGGGGTAAATCATTGGGGTCTGCAGATGAGTCTAAATAACATTTGAAGGTAGTCCCTCAGTGATGAGATTTTCAGTGTTCTTTGTGTTTCCTCTGACCATAGTGAAAAATCTGATCAGGCTGAGCAGTAAACATCTATTGGTTTTCTGTAAATTCTTGCAGTGAAAAACAGGTAAGCATTTTTCTGCAGTGTAATGCTTCTGCAAGTGTCTGTTCCAGGAATGCCTATTTTGGTTGCAAACTCTGAGACAGAAAAGGTCTCTTCTGAAGGTGTATTCAATCCCTGCAACAGTCAGAGTGGTGGGCACTACTGCAGTGCAAATCAGAAGAATAATTCTGTCTCAAGTGAAATGTGTAGAATTCTGCTGTGCCAAAGCAGAATTCTACTGCAGACTTGCACATTGTCACTTCAGCCAAAGATGAATTTTCTGACCCATAAAAATATGATCAAATACCTTGTCTAAAGGGACGGAATCCAAACCCCACTCCTTCCTAGAATGCCTTATAAGCCTATGCGAGAGCTTCTGTCAGAAAACGCTGATTCAGTGAAACTGAAATGTTTTGCTGAAATGTCTCCATTTCAATGAGAATTTACCACAGGCAGGACCTCAAGTAGAAACCTGGCTTGTCTGTTATTAATCTGCTGCTCAGTTCCAGGATTCCAAGATGCGTATCTCTTTCTGCTGGAAAGCCTGGAAATGTTTGTCCTTCATCAAAACAAAAAGTTTCACACTGTTTGGGTCCCCTGCAAACATGGGATTTCAGACCTGTGATGAGCACTGCTCCATGCCCTGTGCTAACTACGCTGAACAAAGAGACATGAGGAACATGGACTACTATCTTTCTTTGCTAAAAATGAGGCAGTAGAGCCTGTCTCATGTCTTCCTGCTCTCATGAAAAGAAAGGGCTGGTAAATGCAACTTTCAGTGAGAAAATGAACAACTTCAGCAGTTTCATGGGTTGGGCTGGTAACTGGAGAACCTGCTAGCCGTGGGTTGCTTTTACCGCCCACACCCTACCACTAGCCCTGGCCATCTCATGTGTCTCTTTGTGTTTACTCCCTGGATCACATTCATCCCCAAAGAGTATCCTACTCAAGAGGCTGGGGTACTCCATCTTCTTGTGCAGGTGTGAGCACACTAAATGTAGCCATTTGGTTTGTTAAACATGGTGAAATACCTATTTTCTGGGCATTCTGGATTTGGCCTCCTTCCCACTCCTTTTCCCTTACTAGTCTTTTTTGAGTCTTGTCACATGGATCAAATAAAAAGAATATAGATTTTGCAGCAGACTTTGAGGACAAGAGATATAATTGTCATTCTCATAACCACAGCAATTCTCAGGGATCTAAAAAAGACTACTAAGACCTCATGTGAGCTGAGCTTGCATGAAAACTTACGCAGTCATATACACACACAAAAGGGCTGTCGTTAGTTCTAGCAAGTTCTTAGCTTAAAAGCCAAAACTCCCTTCCTCTTACTTAGGGGTCATCATTTGAAAAGTAAAGCCTCATTTGTACAGGATGACTTTTCTTGGAAGAAGTCGTCTTTCTGCATAGTCCTTGCAGTGTTTCATTGTTTGGCAGATGGTAGCGCAGAGGTCTATAGGTCAGGAAACATTTCCTGTTTATGTATCAGTCTGGTCAATTCAAATTGAATTATACCTTCATGTGACATGTTTTTTTGCAGGCCATTCAAGTGCTAAGTGCCAATGCAGTGTCAAATTAGTCAGCTCCCAAGTCCTTTGAGAGATTAAGAATCTCCTACAGCTGCTACCTAGAGAAATTACTTATTTTACATTAAGCAGTTCTTGCTCATTGTCCAAGGTCCAAACCCTTGAAATGGTTCAGCATATTCTTCCTGCAAACTCTTCATGTCTGTCCTTGGATTAAAAACCAAACATATAAATAATATTCTCTTCTCTGACTGCTAAACCAAGAATTTAGTTCATAGCATTTTTACTCTGCAATGTCCCCTTGGAATCTACTTGCTAAGGAAAGGACAGACTAAGGTGGGCTTACATATACACACAGGCACACACAGGCAGAGTAGCCTTCTGAGCCCTAACGTTAAATCTTAATCACATGGGCCACTTTCTGCAGTAATGTCCTGACTCTGAAGAAAAACACTCTTGACCTCACAGTCTCCGCTGTGACTGGGTAATTATTTATATAAAGGGGGATTGCTGCAACAAGAGCTCCTGTGAGAAACTGCTTCTGCAGCTTAGTGGTTACATGCTCCCCAGCAGGGAGTGTCAGCAGGGGAAAGGGGATATGGAGAAGAGTTGCATGGGAGGATGTGTGGTTCTGAAGTCTCGTACTATATTTTATAAACAAGTGTTTTTCTCACTTTCTCCTCTCCCTTACAGAAAACAAGATTTTAGTGGCACAGCGTCCTTTGCTCATTGTAGCTAACAAAACTGCAACTCTAGTCTGCAACTACACATACAATGGAACAGGGAAGGAGTTTCGAGCTTCTCTGCACAAAGGAACAGACAGTGCAGTTGAAGTTTGCTTTGTTTCATGGAACACGACCAAAATTAGCAGTAATTCAAATAAAGAATTCAACTGCCAGGGGATTCATGATAAAGACAAAGTCATCTTTAAACTTCGGAATATGAGCGCCGACCAAACTGACATCTACTTCTGCAAAATCGAGGCCATGTATCCACCCCCATATGTCTACAATGAGAAGAGCAACGGGACTGTCATTCATGTGAAAGGTAAGATGGAAAATCTCCATAGGTCAGCATCCTCCCTGTACACACTCCCTACATGATGGCTTGAGGCAGTTTGTTTCCTTCACCAAAAAAAAAAAAAAGTTTCCTGGTAAAACTTAATTCCCGCTCCTGATGTCCTGAAGAAGACATCTTAAAATGGTGATTAATACAAATTGTGTATTGGAACAAGAAGTGAATAAGTAGAGGTTGAGGTTTTTGCTTTAATGAACTTAAGGTTTCTTTGTTCTTTTCCTTAAAGAGACACCCAGCCAAATACAAGAGCCTCAGTCTGCAATTCCTTTGTGGATTATGGTGGCAGTGATTGGAGTTCTTGCTTTCTACAGTATGCTAATAACTGCAGTTTTTATTAACTACTGGGTAAGAAACTACTATTTTCCTTTGCTTTATACGGTCTTTGTCCCTAGTTCATTTCTTGCCATGTTTACCACAAACCCACCGATACCCCCCACTTCAGGATCACAGTGCTTCTTCACCCCAGCTACATACGCACACCCATGCCATGTCTCAAAAGAACTGAAACACCAGATGCTTTCCAGGTGGGCAATCAGGCCTCTGTAGTAAAGTCCTAAAGCATAAAGTAATCATAGAATCATGCCATAGCCTTGGCTGTGCCCTGCACACCAGCAATACTGGGACACTGTTCTAGCTGTCCCAATTGTCCCTGCCAAGAAACCATGTACTACAAGCATTCCTGGCAAAACCCTTTAAGGCTACACTGACAGCAGGAGCTCACATACAGTAAAACAATCGTCAGGGAACCCTCAGTTTTTGTGCTTATCCAGCAGCTCCCTCGAGTACCTACTATTTCTGGCAGCTTGCCTGCAAGGGAATAGGAGTACTGGGATCTCAGTAGTCCCTCGTCTGCCTCTGTATATTAACCCTAAGAAAGCCAAGACAGTCTTATGGCTCATTATTTTCATTTTCTAAACTCTGGAGAGTTGGCTGGCCCAGGTCACATCCGGTCCTGCCTGCCGGAGTACAGAGAGTGAGGTGTGACATGGAGGCAGCAGCAGGACATCTTCCTAGACAAGTCTTAGAATCATGATCTCCCAGAGCTGATTTACAGTACTTACTCCATGTGGGAAAGACTTGAACAATGACTACAGAGAGCTCTGTTCCTTGCATTCTGCCTTTCCCCTGTATGTTTGCAATTAAATAGCAATTTTCAACACATTACTAGGTAGCCTATATAAAGGGCCCCGAGTCCCTGACAGGTTAAATCTTGCATGCATACAGAAAACCACCCTCACTGCTAGCTGAAGCTTAAGATCTGTTATGTGTTTCACAAAAATACACTTGCTCAATATATGGCTATTTCTAACAGAAAACAATCAAATGGGTCATTGCCATAGGAAAATATAAAGGCAGGTTAAATGGTCCTTCTTTGTGCCTTATTGTAGAAGCTTCCTCCTAGGAAAGCTGAGAGGATCACGGCAAACAGCTGCTGGTGTTACAGTGCTATGCTGCAGTGGCTGTGCCCTCATGAGATACTGTAGATTCAAATCCATCATTTACAATCGGAACCATTTTCTCTCTGCTGTATTTTTTTGGTACATAACGGCTATGCACTTTGCTGCTAACATATCTGCTCCCAGCAAGAGTGACAAGGCAGCACTGTGATGTGTGCTGTTTGCTGCATCAGTTTCTACCTCCTATTATCACTGCTGGAGGTTTTCTCTTGATAATATGCACTCTGAGTGTAGATGTATTTAGAATGTTGCTGAATGTAAATGCAGCTGCCTAGAAGACATTGTGAATTGCAAAAAAAGGTACTAAAATATGATACTTGACAGCCATGGCAAGCCTGTTTCACCTGAGTTTCTGAAGGCAGCTAAAGATTTCTCTATTTTCATACCTTTCTACCTTTCCTGGAGGAAAACTGCTTTCCTCTCTAAAAGTAGCAGTCTTTGATCCTGGAACAGTCCAGCATTCATTCATGCTAGCAAAATATCTTTCTCCCATGCAAAATTACCTCTTAGGTGTATTAAAAATCTTATATTATGGAGATGAACACATACAGGGAAAGTTATTGTATCTAATGATTTACATGCATCAACTGCATTGCATGGCTTAAGCAGTATGTAACTTACATTCAACAGCTTGCATATATATAACATTAATATGAAAAAGCTTAAAATGTTTCATAGTAACTGTCCCACTCTGCATGTACAGCATAATTCAGCCATCAGATTTTCTAATGCAAACCTCCTCCAGTTCCACAGCATCACAAGTCTATTGCAGCATATGCAAATATTTACGTAAATAGGAAGAAAATTTCAGTAAAAAGGAGATTGTAAAATAAGGTATGATCACTATTAAGGAAAAACCATGGAAGCACTTAAGTTAGCCCCTAATCAATAAAGCCTTAACCTATGTGAAAATGCCAACCTTGTGCACAGCCTGCAGAAGTCAGAGGTTCAAATACAGCTGTAGCCACAAACTTCCTCTGTGATTATAGGCAAATTATTTCACCTGTCTTCTGCTACTCTAATTTCTGAAAGAGATGATGCCTTCTTTGTCTCACAGAGCAGGAATCCAACAGTAGAAATGAGACATTTGAGGCCCAGATAGTGAGACAGATAAAAGATTCACATCAGCTCTGATTATTTTGTTCCTTGCAGGAAAGCTCAGAAAAACATATACATTATGTGTTCCTGCTGTAAATGGTAGACAAACCATGATACCCATAGCCTCAGCTGATTTTTCCTGCTCTTGCTTTGTTTGAGTTAAGCTAGTTTCCTTTTTCCTCCTAATAAATGACGACAGCCTTCACTGCTCAGACTGTATCGCTTCTGCTGAGTCATTCCCCAGCTGAGAATTGATGGTGAGAGGCATCAGTTTGTATCCTTGGTTTTCAGCATTCCTTTACCTGGAGAACTAACACTGTAAATCTCTCAGCAGATAAGGTGGAGACTTACATTCAGGTTGGGCAAACTCCATAGATTATTTTATGAGAACATGTGTTCTAATTCTTCTGCAAATGTATTTAAACCTGAAGCTGCCTTATAAATACACCTGCTTCCCTGAACCAGGACCTAGAGCCAGAACCGTCAGCAGTTGATATAAGAGCTGGATGAGACAATTTGTTAGTTCAAAGAAGTAAAAATTAATCAAATCCATCATTAACTTTTCTCAGGTCTTATTAACAATCAAAACTCCTCTGCTCAAAGGATCCCTGTTCCTTTTCTTCTCCCTTTACGAATGTTCACCTCAGGTGGGACAGACTACTTGCAGAAATGTTTTCACACTTCTCTTCCCCCTTCTCCTACAGCAAAAATCCAAAAAGAATATATACCATCAGACTGACTACATGAACATGACTCCCCGGCATCCACCATACCAGAAGAACAAGGGCTACCCATCCTATGCGCCAACACGAGATTACACGGCATATCGTTCCTGGCAGCCATGATGCTCACCAGCTGACCCACCAGTAGCCTCGTGTGCTTCTAGGCAGTCACTTGGACAAGGAACAACAGTCTCTCATTTTCTCGTCATGTTTGTCACTATTGATCATGGATACCTACACCATAGCAAGTATTAGCTAAACTTATAATAAATATAAATATATATATAAATATATATATAAATACTTACAAATATAAAAAGGGGAGGAAAAAGTTAAAAAGTATTGTTCTCCATGGCAGTTGAAAATGAGATACAACTTGTGTTGAAGGTTGTCAGTGGCTAAGACAGAAACATGGCATAAGACCTCAGAGCTGATCTCCTCTTACACCTGCAGTTTTGTTCAGCTATTGGGAGAAACAGAACTTCTGACCTTTCCCAATAACTGCTGCCTTAGATTTAACCCTTATTTTCCTTTCCTGTATGTCTAATCCTCAGAAACCCTTGTTAACTGTTAAATATGGTGAAATGTAAAAAAAAAAAAAAAAAAATTTCTTCCCTACAAGACCAGGACACGGTTTGAAGTTCAAAACACATGCTTGAAAGAAAGAGGGAAAAGTTAGCTAGAGGGCATCCAAACTATTAGGCTATGGCACAAATGGGCTGTCAGGACAAGTCAAGCTGATGATAGGAAACCACTAAACCTTCAACATATGAGTCCTTATGTTGGACACTGTGTAAATGTTCATAAGGCCATTTGAAGTCATGACCAAGTAATTCCATAGACTGAGAAAGTAATCAACCTGAAGACAAAATCAAGACAAGAGGGAGAGGATGAAAGATCTGTTGTTGTCATCATGAAGAACCCCATTTTTGTTTTGTTTGCCTCCTACAGCGAGGGAACACAAAGTTATATGGGAAGCATTAGAAGACACACATTTCGAGGAGAGCTTTACTTTCATTTTTTGAATTTTTGTTTCTCCAAAAGGCAGTCTGTTGAGTTCTCCTGAAACTTCATGCACGTCTTCTGGCGCCTAGATTGTGTGAGACCTCTTTCGAAAATCTGGGTTCAGTTATGAGCAACTAAAGATCACTTGAATTTTTTTTTTTCCCATAAACACCCAATTTTTGGGGTGTGAGAGGGTTCTTCATTCCCACCATTGTGAAATGGTCCAGCAAGTACTCAGTCACCTGCAGGGACTGCTCTGGGCACTTCGAGGAACTTTGTGTTGACTGGAGGTTACCTTTCTATCTAAAGATGTTCTTCAGGAATGCTCCATGCTGGAGCAGGACAGTCTTCAGCAAAACCTGCTTCATTCCTTCAATTAAGCGTGTTTACATTAACAAGACTTCCTAAACTGTAATTGGGGTTGGCTTGGCATAAAACCCCTTTTCATACCGAGGAGATGAGGTTTATTTTTTAGGGACTACTGAATAAACAATTAAATGAAAAATAAATCCAAATTCCCAACCCTGAAATAAAATTGGGATTGTACATTTATTTTCCTCCAAATTGGGATAAGAAGATTCTTTCTCTCTTTGAGGGGACATGCTAGAAGTAGAGATGTGGAAGTGTGACAACAACCTGCTTTGACATCTTAACCCAAGAAAGAAACTTTGGTACTTCCAAATGGGAAGTTTTATTTGAGTTTGCTGACTGGGCCCCAAACCATTCATTCTGAGTCATATCACCACAAACCATGTTCCTGGAGGGTGCTCTGCCACCTCTGTGCAGCAGTGAGGTGCCTGCTGTCTCCTCAAGCCAGGCACAGCTCTGCCAGGACTGGGCGCAGAGCCCACAGTGGCAATGGTGAGCACATACTGCCATGAAGCAGTGCTGTGCATTTGGCAAGGGACCGTGGTCTTGGACCCAGCAGGCCCTGAGAGCTTTGCTCTGGGTCAGTTCAGCAAAACAAAAAACTTATGAATGTGTTGAAGAACTTCAAAACAAGGTTTTTTTTATGTATTTCTTCTCCTTTCCCCTCACCACATGCACAAAACCCCCAATGCTGACATTCTCCCACACACATTTTTTACTCTCTTTTCCTGAAAAGCCCTTTACTGTACCCTTGTACTACAGCCGAGGCAGCAAGGATCACGTGCAGGGGGCGGAGAGAAGGGATCCAGGCAGGACCCATGGCAGTCCCTGCATGGCCTCAGCTTCACCTTCCTTGCTGGCACTGACTGGGGGGATGCTAACACCTTGCCACCTCCCTCATCACTTGGAGGGGAGAAGTGGATAATCCTGTGCCAGGAGCATACAGCAACTCCTGGTAGAGAGCAGCAGTCTGGGCACAGTCCTCCATCAAGGTCTGGCACTGTCTCACCATGCTCCATGCCATCTACCCATGTTGTCATTTTATAACACAACATTAACAAGTGGTCTGATTACAATGCACTGTGAAAAATCACATCATCTAGTGCAAATATACGCTGAGATCAAAAGCATAAACCAGGTAAATGTTCTTTGTTTAAACTGCATATATATTTTTAGATACAGATGTATCTGTTTCATTATATATATATATTCATTAGAGTTTTATTATACTTTTTTGCAATCTCCTTGTAAAATTATTAAATAGATAAGAGTAAATTAAATCCTCAAAAAATGCATTGGGCCTGAGGCTAGTCAGAGGAAAATATTACTTTCTAAAGCAAATGTTTTATAATTTGCTTTCCTTCCCCTAACACTTTTGCAATTTCCATATTTAAAATTACTGATAGCTCCCAGGATGTGATACTGGAAAGTAAGTCCTGGAACATCTGGAGCAAGTATTAATTAACTTGATTGACCAAAAAGAAAAGGAGATACAGGGAAACATCCTAAATGTATAATGAAAATAATGAGAACCAAAACAGGAGAGGCACCAGCACTGTGTTATAATGGACATCACCACTATATTAAAGCACTGTGGGGACATGAATTACAGACTATTGGAGAGGAGATACCAGTAAATGTCTTTTATTCACTACTGTAAGGGACTAAAAGAAAGTGTGCAGAGAAGCAAGCCTGGAATCTGGCTCTGCATATGTGGATTAGCATATATGACAAATAGAGCAATCCTAATTTATTCCATCTGGTTTATAACATGACAGAGGACAGACCTGGCCCTCCCTGGCCGTGCCTTTGGCGTCTATATGCTGTTTATGGGATGATGTAAAAAGAAACCTCCCTCTGTTTCTTCTCTGAACTTGGAAACTGGCTCTTATGGAGAGCAGCGAGAGGTCAATAGGGTTTTCTGCCCTGCACACAGGTCTTAATTCAAATGCAAATATAATCCTGCTGGAAAGTGATTTAATTTTTCATCCTCCTTTCCCCCACTTTTGGATCTCAGTGTTAAACAAACATGTGATTTGCAGTCATGGTATCTGAACAGCAATCAACATATGTTGCAAGGGGTCAACCCGGGGTTGTGCAGCTCCAGCCCCCTGCCTGCTAATTCCTGTTCTGTACCTCTCCAGCACAAAACAACAGCCTGGCTCTTCTATGCTTCCAGGAACCAAGCCCCAAGGAGACGAATGCTGAGGTAGCCGGTGTTATCTTTGCAGTATCTGGAACCTTCACCATTGGGGTTGTCAGGTTTACTAAAGCCAAAAGTCTTGGATGTTCCTTCTAGTTTGAATCGCCCAAATTCCTCCTCCTAGATGAGATTTTTCAAAATGCCTCTTCTTTCTTCTGCAGCTATAAACATACACCCTGCATGTCTGTCTAACAATATCACAGCTTCCTTCTTTGTGTATCACCTCTTTTACTTTCATTTCTATGCCACACTCAGCGGTTCAGAAATCCATCCAATTTGTTCATCTCTAACACCATTGTGCAGCCTTCCACATTTACCCCTGACTAGTTATTTGCTTCACAAAGACTGTCTTGTAGCCCCATTCCTCTTCAGTTTGGGGGTGAGGAGTTGCCATAGGAGATTGGAGCCATGTGGTAATTGGATAGGTGCTTGTTTTCCCTTTGAAGATTTGGGGTCTTTCATCCCTTTGATTTTTCCCATCATTTTAAGGTTTTCAGTCGTGCCAACCAACCATGTGGGAGTCCCACACACCACGTGCTTCCCACAGTGCATTTAATTTCTGTACGTTTCATTTCCTGTGCATAGCAAGCTTTTGGCTATTGCCAAGTTCATTACACCTGTAGACATGCCCTGACAGCAGAAGCAACTTTGGCTACTGATGGTATGCTTGATACTAATAAATAAAATGGTACAAAAAGCTTGAGTTTTAGGAGCACACAAGCACAGTCTTCAGCACTAAAGATCAAATATTTCCACTTTCAGCAAGGCTTTTGCTGTGTGACTGGAAAATGTTTTATTCAAGATGAATCACGGACCAAGACATAATTTTGTTAGTTACTCACACTAACCAGAAAACACGTTAGGGTAATGAGTACAACATCAGCTTTGTTAAGGTCCAATAAAGAGTGGGAAAGGCTGAAAACAGCAGTAGGCAGTAATTTGTAACCAAAGTCAGTGTCTGTAAGTGGCTGTGAGAGGGAAACATTACTAGCTGCTTATCTTGATGCAAATGGATTGTTCTTCACAATTAGGTGCTTTTGTTAGAGCATCACATTACAGTACGTTACTATTGCAGCCTCAGGGGCATGCAGATAGTCTGTTGTGGCCAATTTGGCTGACAAAGCATTAGGAGGCTGCCAATTTCATACAAATCCATTTGCAAAGAGACAAAAAGTTGAATGGTCTCAATTCATGGTGTTGGTTTTTTTGTTTGTTTGAGGTTGG